>PVKC010036125.1:0-13239 GCA_004027635.1 Crocidura indochinensis
TTCCTTCCTTCCTTCCTTCCTTCCTTCCTTCCTTCCTTCCTTCCTTCCTTCCTTTCTTTTTTCTTTTTTTTTTGGTTTTTGGGCAACACACGATGACGCTCAGGAGTTTCTCCTGGCTATGCACTCAGAAATCTCTCATGGCTTGGGGGACCATACGGGACACAGGGGGCTCGAACCGCAATCCATCCTAGGCTAGCACAGACAAAGCAGACACTTTACCACTGCTTTGGCCCCAAACATATTTCTTTTTTAAATGAGTTTCACACTGTATTTTTAATTCAATGATCTTGCTCCATATTAGCAATTGAAAAACTCATTCTGCAAAGTGCCTGATAGTAAATATCCAAACTAAAGTTTATATCCCAAGAAGTCAACTATGCTACTAAATTGTGAAAAAATTACAGACGATTCTTAAATAAATAGACACAGCTATATTTAAATAAAATATATTATGGCACTAATATTAAAATATTCTTTGACTTTTACATTATCAAATATTATTATTTTTTCCAGAATTTAAAAACATATAAGAAAAAGTGTTTTTGTGATTTATAGAGAAAAGGTGAGAAACCAAATTTGACCTGTAAACTATCATGGACAAGGCCAATTCCTTGAATAAGAATTCCTAGACTAGGAGGCATTAATGCTTAGACACAGTTACTCAAGTTTATAGTAAGTAAAATTAGGAGTTCACTAGGTTACTTGCCTATCTTATTTACTCCCCTTCTCAAGTGAATAAACAAAATAGTAGGTTCTCTTATAGAGATAAAAAATACAGCTTGTGGATGCTTAAAGACCAGTTAAGGTTATACTTGTTATAAAAATATGCACAAATGTATTTTTTTTGTTTGTTTTGGTTTTTGGGTCACACCCGGCAGTGCTCAGGGGTTATTCCTGGCTCCATGCTCAGAAATTGCTTCTGGCAGGCACGGGGGACCATATGGGGCACCGGGATTTGAACCGATGACCTTTTGCATGAAAGGCAAACGCCTTACCTCCATGCTACCTCCCGGGCCCCTACACAAACGTATTTTAATTTTCAGAGACTTCTCAAGTCGAAATGCAACTAAAAGAATTAGAATATTTCTGTTGACAGCACTTCTTCTGGACAGTGAGGACTCTCCTGACTAATGTCTTTAGGGATTCTCACACTCCAAATGATGTGAGGCCTCTGGGGTCCCTTAGAAATACCAAACTTCTCAAAATGACATAATATCTGACTTTGGATATATACATTAAGTAAAGGGGGAAGAGAAGTTAATATTTATCTTTGACCCAAATGATCAAAAAGTATCTTTTGTCTGTAGGTTCTATCTCCCATCATCAAGTGGCATTATTCATCAGGGCTAACAAATAGTCCAACACATCAACTATCCTGGCTTTGTGATTTCCCTGAAGTTTGGATATAGATTGGTAGCATAGCCAGTGTCAGTTCTCTTAGCAGTCAGGTATATTTTGGTATCAAAGATAGACTATTCCTGGTTCCTAAAAACTCTTATCTAGACTGTATCTCAACTATACTTTGTGCATTATTTACTAATCATACTTGATCTTTTACTTTGTTTTATAGATTTATCTATGTGCGATACTAATTTGTTTTTATTACTGCATAATTGTTATTATATGAAAAACCTCAGTTTCCTTGTCCCATCTCTTGATTGATTAGGTTATTTCCAGATTTTGCTCTATAAATAACACTGCACTGAATATTTCTAGGAAATATTCTGAAAAACCACATTTCTAGGAAGCTAGTGTGCATTATGTGTAATTGATTTCCAGGATTCTAGGGCATGTGCATCTTCAATTTTGTTGTAATGGTGCCAAATTGCTCTCTGATATGATTGGTCTAAAGCTCATTCATTCTTCCTGTCTTTCTTCATTCTTATCAACACTACAGGTGATCAGACATTAATTTTATTAATCTAAGGTTTATGGCATTTCAGATTCTGCACTTTTCCAATGTTTTGGAGCATGATATTTTTTCTGTTTTAAATGAGCCTTATTCTTATTGCCTGTTCATATCTTTTGCTCACTTTTCTTTCTATATGTAATCCTTTATATCTTCTATATATATTCTGAAGAATAAGCCTCAGTTGCGTTTTTGACTTACCAATATCCCCCTGAGGTTTGACTGGTCTTTTTCACTTTGAATAAAATTTTAGCAAAAAGTTTTCATTGTATCATGGTGACAGATTCTAGGGTCTCATGGGTAACTGTAGGATGTGGCAGTAGTTACAGAGATTTTGGACCTAGAGATGTGCAACTGTAGTATCAGCCATGACATATAAAATGGGGCACAGACCAGAGGAAAATGGCCACCTATGTCTCTTACTCTAATATTTTATGTCCCACTTAAATTCTATGATCATATTTGCAAAAAACTTCAGTCATAGGACAAATTAATTAAACATTGCTTACAAGAATTTAATATTCATTATTTGGCTTCAGTTACTGTCTTGGCCCCCTCCCTGACCTCTTCCCCACTGGAGTGCTCTCCTCCCTCTCTTATGCCTAGGGTCTAATTAGTCTAATGGCTGTTGCTTGCAGTGACCTTATGCCTGTTGAGAATCAAAACAAAACAAAAAATCATGACTCTCTTTGGTTTGCTTCCCTGATGGCCTTTACATGTGGTTGCTCCAGCTTCTGAATTCCATATTTCTTTTCATTTTCAAATGCCTGATCCTAATTGTGCTACATAGAGGAATTACCAATGTATTTGAAAAAGGCTTGGCAAACAAATTGCAACAATACAAGAGGGTTGGGACACTGGAAAGAAAGAATTGGGGAAAATTTTTGAATTTTCCAACACTGACTCAAAAGCAAAGATACTGCTCTGCTGGTAGCTGGCAGGAAAAAACATTCACAGGGGTGAGTTGGGGGGCAGGCACAAAGCAAAACAAGTTTCATTCTTATTATTTCCTTCCTTGCATTGATCTTAATAGCATCTTTGGCTCCCCCTAAGCAGACCCTTTCAAAGACTTCCTTAAGTCTTATCCAAGGCCGGACTGCCACTGGTTCTGATTTTGTGGAGAAGCTGGGTTGATACCAGCACTCAGGGTTCATTGTGGTAGTCACATGCCAAGTTGCTCTTTGCTCTTGTTCGAATAGCAAATTGTGGTACATATGTATATGTAGCTCATGCCAATTGCCACATATGGAGCTGTGGAGGCTGCACATGTGGAAAGCCCTAGTTTGGAAAGAAACAGCAGCACTGTGGGAACTATATTCTGATTTTATATGGATGAGCACTGAAGTTACTAATTTATTTAACAGCAAGCTCTGGGATCTCTGAGCCATAAGGACTGACTGCAAAGATTGTTACTGTAGGAAGTGGGGCCAAGGAGCATTGATAAAGGCAGTGAGTGAGGTTTGAGATGTTTCTTTAAGGGTGAAGAGGACTCAGTTATCAGAGACTGTCAGTGGGAGGTAAGGGGCTTAGTACAGGCTGTACTTAGGAGGTGGTATTTCATCTTAGGTGGCTTGATAACTGGGTTACTTGGAAGGAGCAGACAGGAGGTGCTCTAAGGTCCAGATGAAGGGTTTCTTGACTGTATGTTAGGAAATATGTTCAGTATATCCTGGGGATATACTGAAGTTTTATACATGGGAGATGAGAGACCCATAAGCCACAAAATAGGTTGATCAAACTTAGTGACAAATATGATATGGCCTACCTGGATCAGAAGGTGCCCTGTAGGTACTGTGAATTGAGCAGAACTAACTCAGACAGTGGTCCAAAGGTCAGTTCTAGGGTATAGACTTGAGCCTGCGGCCAGCCAATCTAAGGGTTCAGATCTCTCAGAAGATCCATACACACAAGCAAGTCTTCCTGGGGGACCATTGGGGGACAGTAGGGCAACTGAATTTGGGACTCATTGCCCAATTTTAGAATTAATAAGGGACCTAGAGTTTCATCTTGTTATAATAATCCCGCCTCTTTGCTGTCCATGAAAGGGAACTGACAGCCTATTACTTCATCATGTACCTGACTGCCAAGTGGCACCAATACTATCTTGGTCAGGAGTGGCAGGAAAACTTGAGAGCTCATCCATATATAGTGGAGACTCATCTGCTCCTCACCCTGCTCTTTGCTACTGACTAGTATTGCTTGGGGTTTGGGCAGAAAGGAACCTTTGGATAGCTAATTAGGAATCATCTGGGAAGAAGTTGAGAGACCCAGGATGCAGAGAGGGAAAAATGATTGTCCTCAGGACTTGGCAATTAACTGGCAGGATTGGAACAATATCATTTTACCTTCTATTCCCATGACTCTGTGTAACAAGATCAGAAGCATATTATTGAAAATGTCTGGGCATTTGTGGATACTTGGACCTGCCTGCTCTAATGAGAGATCTGGGGCTCTTAATTCTGTGATTAGATCCTAGGAGGTAAGGTAAATTCAATACAGGATAGAATGGTGCTTTCAGTAAACTACTTGGTGTTGAAGCTTGTCTTTTTTGTGTCCAAGGAAGTGTCTTAAATTTCCGGTCTTGCACTTCATCATCACTTGCATGAAAGGGGTGATTGAAATTTGCCTCAATGTCTGTTGTCTTTGTGTAATTAGCAACAGAGATAGAGACTTGTTTCACTGTCTGCAGGTCTTTGTTAAGATAACTCACCCTATATATAGGAAAATTTTATTCTCTAACTCAGACTGTGAAAACCAAATGTGTTAAATCTCTTTAAATGGCCTCATATGATACATAAGTATTTGCTATTAATTATATATAGAATATATATTTTATTCCTAAGGCTGCTGTAGCAAATAAATGGTTTAAAACAAAAGTTTATTGTTTCACAGTTGCAGGAAGTTAAATCGGGGCTAAAATTAGGGTGTGAGCAGGGTTGCACTCCCTTCAAAGTTCAGGAAAGAACTCTTAGCTGCTTCTAGCCTGGGAAAGGGTCTAGAGTCCCCTTGTACACCTCAACGTCATAGCTCCACTTCAGCTCCTCTGATTTCATATGACCCCTTTGCCCTTTTGTGAAATTTTTCATTTTTATAAAGATGCTAGTAATTGGGTTAAGACCCACCCAAATCCAACATGGCCTCATCTTAATTTGTTTTCAGGTATGATCACAGTCTTGGAGATATCTTATTTTATTTAAAATAGATTATTATTTCTCAGTTTCACTTCAAATTGCTTGGATTTTATACTTAGCAAAATACTTGGTGTAACAATACATACATTGTAGGTAGTTGGTTGATTGTCAATAGAAAAGATTTGTTTGTCTTCGTTGTATATATTATATGGTGGCAATCAGGGTCAATGGAGTTGGGGAAAAAAGAAAGAAAACAAGCTAGCATTTTTTCCTTGTCATCTATATCTTCTTTCCATGGAGATTCTTAGTTTCTAGGAGCCATCAATCTCATTGCTTACTCACCCTTTGACTAGTTAAAAAATGTAAAGAAAAAAATCTCTAAATCATTCTTAAAAAAAAACTCAATGAAAATTAACAACTATATACACAATACCTGACCAAAAAACACTTTAGCATATGGAGAAAAAGCCAATACCAAGAGATGCAATAGTTTTTCCATAAAGCAATGAAATATATTAGATCAAATAAACATCAAAAGAACTTTGAAAGCAATTTCAGAATTTCTGAAGTAAACAGGGCTTTCAAAGAAGCAAAAGAAACAGCACTGGGATATTGGGAGTGGGAGTGTATTTTTGGGGGGATAAAGCATGCAATCCCTGAAATCTTGATCAAAGGGTGCTAATAAATCAAAGGTACTTTAAAAAGTGATAATAAATGGAGGTTTGAAAACTATTTTGATCCAACTGCCCTGGGCATGGGTACAAATGCAAAATCCTAAGAAAGCCATAACTGTCTCCATTCTTACATTCATATATCCTCATATTATAGTAAAATATGGTCTTGTGCAGGTTGAAATGCAGTAGAAGGCCTTAGTGTCTGGAGTAGCTGGTTTAATAGCAAGTCTCAGGTCTCAGAGACATTAACATTTTGAATTTAAAATTTTAAGTGTTTTCAAATACGTGCACATGCGCATGTTTTCACATCTATTTATAAGCTAGATGTTTGACAAGGAAGAAGGGGTGGTCCCAAGGGAAAAAATATATATAGCCTCTATGTTGCTCTAAGGGATATTCAGTCTTTGAAAGAAGATGAGTTGGATCTGTGAAGTCTTTGATATCATAGATGCCTAGGACTCTAGAGGCTGGGAAGCTTAGAAGGACTTCTCTGATTAAATGAAGGAAATAGAGAGCTAAGTAGTTTAGTGACTTGCCAAAAACACAGTTTCATTAAATGCCATTAATTCACCTACTTGTTAATTCAACTCTAACTTCTTTAAGTTGACCATTTTATCTGTTTACAGTTACCTGAAGCATAAGAGGATTTTTTTAAACAATCATGTGCATCCAATCTCCTTAGCATAATAATTTCCTACCCTGACTCATTATCAGAATCATTTGGAATACTTTATAAAAGAAATTTACAATTAAATTTATAAGGTACAAGTAAAACTGCTAGGAATATTTATTCCTGCTGGGAGCAGGCCTGTGTATGGACATGCAGGCTCATTCCTCCTGGGCAAGTACCTCTGAGTGAAATGTCTGGGCCATATGGCAGGTGTGTGTTTAACTTTGTGAGAACCTGCCAAAGTGCTTTCCAAAGTGGCTGTATCTTTTTATATTCCCATCAGCACTGTGTAAGTGCTCCAATTACTTCACTGTCTCTCTAACATGGGGGAAATGATTGGTCTTTTTTAGTTCAGTCATTCCAATAGGTATGTATAGTGTTACAGTTGTAGGGAAAGCCGAGAGACCAGGTAATTAAAAATCTCCTGCTATCCATTTATGCTATCTGATAGGCTAAGGGGAAACCAATTGGGGAAGGGATGGGAAAGGGGTGGATCAATTTAGAGAAGCTAGGTTCTTCTAGTTTTCTGAGTTTCTTTGTTGTGATTTTTTTTCCTTTGAGGGAAATTTGTCTGCTTGTTATTCTTCACTTGCTTCCACCTGAGCCATTTCCTTTATGCACTTTTCCTTTGAGGTGTGAGTAAAGGCTGGACTACTTACTACTGCCCCACCCACTGCTACAACTCCTGTTGCCTAAAAGCCACTACCCATTCTATTGCACTTGCCTTTCCTGCCATACCCTTGATCCACTCCTGTGAGGTATGTGATGTTGAACAGTATTTTTTTTTCCCTTCTGGACTTTGCTGTCTTGGGTCTTTTCTCAGCATGTTGCCACTTTTGAGTGATTTTTCTTCGAGCTTTTGTGCCTTTTAAAATTTCATTCAGCAACTGTTGCTATGCCTCCTTTCTCTGGCAGCTTCTGCGGTTTCCACTGCTCATAGAAAAGAAACTTTTCTGGATGTGTGGGTGAACATGGAGCTATTAAATAAAAGTTGCTTGCGGGGAGTGCTGTGCTTAGACGTTTTTCATAGGGACCACAAACAAACAGATGTTTCTGTGTAATTTGGACACTTAGCTTTGGTCTTCCTGATCCAGAACTCCACAGCTCTCTGGTTCTGTTTGGCTGTAACTGTGGCATCCCACTGTGGTTTTCATCTGTATTTCTTAATGTCTAATGTTATTAAGCATCCTTGCATTGGCTCATTTGCCATCTATAGATCTTTGGTGCAATATTTGTTAAAATTTACCTACAGGACCAGAAAGATAGTTCAGTGAGTAAGGAGCTTACCTTGCATACAGCTGACCAGAGTTCAATCCCCAGCACCGTACACAGTACTCCAAACTCAGCCAGAAGAGATCTCTCTGCACAAAGTAAGTTCTGAGGACTTTTAGATGTGGCCTCAAATAAAACAAAATCAATCAACCAAACAAATACATATCCACAAGCCAAGCGTTAGTGCACTGGTTAGGAAATCTGCCTAGTATACACCTCACCCAATTGAGCATGATCTCCTATTTATCACTGGGTGTGGCCCTTGGAAACCCTAAAATGCCTAGGACATGAGCAGCACTATATCCTCACACCATCATATTTTTAAATTTTATTAAAATACCATGGTTTTCAAAGTTATTTATAATAAAGTTGTTTGTTTTGGGCATTTAATGTTCTAAAATCTAACCCACCATTAGTGTGACCTTCTTCTATTAATTTACCCAGTTTCTCACCAATTCACCAAACTTGACCCTTTAACAGAAATGGAATACTTTTGGGGGGTGGGGCACACCCGGTGACACTCAGGGGTTACTCCTGGCTCTGCACTCAGAAATTGCTCCTGGCTTGGGGAATCTTATGGGACACCGCAGTCTGTCCTAGGTCAGCCGCATGCAAGGCAAATGCTCTACTGCTTGCACCACCATTCCGGTCCCAGGATGGAGTAATTTTTATATTGCTTGTCAAACAAAATGACTAATGGAATTATCACAAAGTAGTTCAGTAAAAAATTGTGAAAATTGTTATATCTTACAATAGGGTCATTAGTCATTGTGTGATGATTTACTAAGCTGTTTCTTGCTTGTTGAGCATTCCATTATTGTTTTCATATATTGAGCTAAGTTGGCTTTTATTCAACTTTCCCATTTAATTTGGTGTGCTCCTACTGATATGAGTATAAAATTTAGAGGTGCCTTGTGGCTGCATATACTCCAGGACCTGTAAATCTGAATCAGTGAGCTTCAGCTGCATGGTTTGTCTTTTATCTCTTCTGAGATTAGAGGTGACGATGTGAAGCTGGACCATTGTTTACATGTGGAAGCTGTGGGATGGGGGCATGGTTGATGTGGCTTCTGGCAGTACGAGGAAGATCTCAGAGCACTTCAGTGTAGAAATTGCTGTACCTGGAGTTTTTTGGCTTAGTGTCTCTGCAGAGATTATCCATGATGCAGTGAATTTGAGTCATTTACATGGTTTGTATGGCTGTGACAGTGGGATGTGGGTGTAGCTGATGGGGCTTTGTCATAGCAGGGACTTATTCTGCCCCTCTTGAGGGAGCTCCGGAGTTTTCAGCCTGAAGATGGTGTACTCATGAGTTTTAACCACTTGAATATCTTCTGAGGCTAACAATAAAGCTATGAAAGTGGATCTTTACTTACATGGTGGCATCTGGGAGATGTGGTTCCGGCTCCTGGGGTTTCTGGCAGTACTAGAATTAAAAGGAGGCTTTTGGGCTCTACATCTAGAAGATCCCAGAGTTCTCAGCTCCCAAACTAATGTATCTGACATTTTTGATTGACTTGGCATATCTGCAAATATTAATTGTAAAGTAGTGAAATTGAGCACAAGTCGAATATTGAACCGCCAGCCTAATGGTGGTATTGTTGGCTGTCATACCTTGATCTCATGAGCACTTCTTCAAAGTTTATTTACCCTGTTTTTAAAAGCATTTTCTTATTATTAGGGCTGTAGCTGCACCTGTCACCCACCTTCACTGCTTCGCCAGTGGCTCAGCTTTACTATTAAACTACAGATCACTGCAGAGACACCAAACCAAACTAAACTCCAGGTATGCCAGTATTTGGGCTACCATCATCAGGACTTTTTCGAGTGAGTACTGACACCATCCCCCCACTCCTTTCTTGTACTTATGGAAGACCTGGAAGCTGAAAGCACACTTCCAGAATGCAATCACCATGTTTGCATCTGGCCAGCTCCATGAACTCAATCTGTTCTCAATGGGGAAATAAATCAAGCCATGAAAAATTATGGGTACAACTAACTATGCTGCTGAAGACTGGTAGTGTCAAGAGGAGGGGGGAAGGCCATGTCTCCATACTGCCAAAGCCTGTTGGACCATCACTCATAATTGCCTTTTTGCTAGTGGCCCAGCTTCACCACTCATCTCTATAGAGACACCAAACTGACCTAAATACCAGGAATGCTGCTATTCAGGCTGACATCACCAAGACATTTTTGGAGTGAGTGCAGGCACCCTCCCACCACCTTTCCCAGCTTCTGGAATTCTGGCAGCCAAAAATGTGCCTCATGAAAGTCACAATATTAGTCTCAATACTTGAAATTCCTAGATCATGTGACAATTTCAAATTTCTAATACTCTTATCCTCATAGGAACACTCCAATTTGGATTCCAATGTGTATTTGAAATCACCTAATGTTCAGAAACAAACGAAGTATCAGAAATATTAGCTAACAATATGAGTTTAGTAAACCTCTGACCTCATTGAGAAATTCAATAATTTTCACAAATTCAGTTGTGTCTGTTCTCTTTTACAGTTTTTTTTACTTTATTTTTTTATTTCTCTCTTTCTCTTTTTTTCCTTCATTTTATTTTTATTTATTTTTTTGTCACACCTGGTGATGCTTAAGGGCTACTCCTAGCTATACCTTCAGAAATCGCTCCTGACTTAGAGGACCATATGGGACGCTGGGGATGGAACCCAGGCTCATCTTGGTTAGTTGCATACAAGGCAAATGCCGTACTGCTACACTCTCATACCAGCCCCAGTTTCACTGTTTTTTTTTTTTTTGTTTTTTTTAGTAATTTGGTTTCCACTTATCTGGAAACAAATGCATTATGATACACAATAAGGTATGCTATTTAAATAATTTATGTATAAAAATATTTGAGGTGAATGCTCATAGAAGTTTTCTTTGTAAAAGCCTCAAACAGGAACAATCCAAATATTCACTCACATGTGAATGGTAAAGCATTCAAGCAGTCTGTACTGGAGTAATAGAACACAGTGCTCATTCAGCACACTGGGTAGGTCACACATCATCTGCAAGTGGTTGAATTCATGCAAAAAGAGTACATGTATTATTATAAAATAATATAATATATTTTATATATTGTATATATAATATAATATAACATAACATAATATAATATATTATAATATAATAATAGCAATAATATAACAAATGCAAAAACTCAGAAAAGAAAGCTACTGTAGTGACAGAAAGTGGGTGGTGGTGACTAGAGATGGGGTGCAAAGGATTATTTAGAAAGATTGCAAAGAGAAAACTGTCAGGTGTGAGATATAGTCCTTATCTACTTTTGGTGACAGTTTCATGGTGGATATATGAACTATCATCAAATTATTCCTTTTAAATGTATG
Source organism: Crocidura indochinensis (assembly GCA_004027635.1). NCBI lineage: Eukaryota > Metazoa > Chordata > Mammalia > Eulipotyphla > Soricidae > Crocidura > Crocidura indochinensis. Next base: position 11,016 of record PVKC010036125.1, read on the forward strand.
GAGCACATTTTGATTTAGCTAGTTCTCAATGGATCTCTTAAACCATGATAAAGAAAAAAGTATGCAATAAAATATAGCTTTATTAGACTCACCCCATTACTAGTATATGTAAGGGGACCCAGAAATCAGTAGCAGAGTGAGGGCCTATTCTACAGAAGGAACCTATTCATTTGAACATCAAACATCCTTGGTTATCTTCTTCACCCACTATTTATCTGTGGGGATTCCTAAACCGGGATCCAAACTCCTGTAGTCTTCATGTCCTTTAATTAAACTTAAACCAAGGAACTAAAATAAAAGCAAGCTTCCATCCATGTAGATCCATTCTTAGGCAATTTTCCTAAGCAGGCTTCAAAAAAGGGGAGACACAGGAGGTGAAGGATAGATGGGAGACTATATTTGCGGACGTGTGCACATGTGTGTACACATGTGTGTGCCCTGAAAACTTAGACCTGCCTTACCAGGCAGAAAGTTCTGGGGAATCTCTGGGAGTGGGTGAGCATAATATTCACTCTCATTGACCTCAGGAGTGACCCACCAAAGCACATTGGCAAACAGCCCTGGCTCCCAAAGGCCTGCAGTGATTAATGTTTGTTTCCATTCTGCATAACAGATACAGGCAGTAGCATCTCTCCTCTGCTGCTGTCCTTTATCATATTGTTAACTGGTTAACTGGATCCTGTTTGCGCAGCCAAAACCAAAGGGAGAGAGCCAATCTGGGCACCTTTTTTTCCTTCCCTGCCTTCCTCCCTCTTTATAAGTACTGTGCCTTTGCTCCATTGTCTACACGCTACAAAGGCCCTCCAGGTGCACGTGCATATGGGAGTGGAACACAGCACACAGACACATGCTAACACACTCACACTTTCTCCATTGGGGCCAAGGTGATGAATTGCAGTGTTCACAGCCTCCTTATCGCAGTGGCGCACATGTGCTGAGAGGTGTGTGTCTGCGTGCATGTGGGAGGAAGGCGGTGGGGAGTCCAGAAAAGAAAAAAGAGCTCCCAGCTCCCCTCGTTCCTGCCCTCTTTGTATAGATGAAATTTCAGATGCTGCTGGGTGTCTTGTCAGCAAGTCTCCAAAATAAATGTAGGTAATATTAAAAAAATACTGATTTGTTCAGTATTTAGCCTACAGAGAGGATGTGTACAAATGCCAAGGAAATGCCTACCCCCTGTACAACTGTGACTCTTGGTTTAATGTATGTGAGAATACAGCCAAACGGGAATAATAGCAAACTTTAATGAGAGCCTACTGTGTGCTGAGTGCTTTTATGAACATCAATTTAATAATTTGAAATCTCCTTAGGAGTTATAAACCCAATCAATTGTCACTAAAAATTGGGGCATCACTTCAGTCCATCTGATTTAAATAATTACCCTCCAATAGGAAGTGTGGTCAAATATGGGTAGAAACTGCGATGCTACACCTTGATTTCACGGACAATGCAGTTTCCCAGTAGAAAACAAAGCAAACAAAACAATCAAAACAAACAAAAAGGCAATCTACAGGCCATTAAATGTGTTTCCACATCTTGGAAATAGCTCTGTAAAATACACTCTCAAACATTTTTGAAAAGACTGAATGTTAGAATCTATGCATCAGATCATCCTGTAAAATACTGTAAAGGTGCTAGTTCTTTTTTATTTTTTATTAATAATTTTTTTTCTTTTTCTAATTTTAACAAATTAATTACATACATAATTGTGTTTGGGTTTCAGTCATGTAAAGAACACCACCCATCACCAGTGCAACATTCCCATCACCATTGTCCCAAATCTCCCTCCTCCCACTCACCCCCCGCCTGTACTCTGGACAGGCTCTCCATTTCCCTCATATATTCTCATTATTAGGACAGTTCAAAATGTAGTTATTTCTCTAACTAAACTCATCACTATTTGTGGTGAGCTTCATGAGGTGAGCTGGAACTTCCAGCTCTTTTCTCTTTTGTGTCTAAAAATTATTGTTATTTCAAGAATGTCTTTCATTTTTCTTAAAACCCATAGATGTGTGATACCATTCTGCATATTTCACTCAGCATGAGAGATTCCATGTGCATCCATGTGTAGGAAAATTTCATGACTTCATCTCTTCTGACAGCTGCATAGTATTCCATTGTGTATATGTATCACAGTTTCTTTAGCCATTCGTCTGTTGAAGGGCATCTAGATTGTTTCCAGAGTCTTGCTATGGTAAATAGTGCTGCAATGAATATAGGTGTAAGG
>PVKC010036126.1:0-13296 GCA_004027635.1 Crocidura indochinensis
AGGAAGGAAGGAAGGAAGGAAGGAAGGAAGGAAGGAAGGAAGGAAGGAAGGAAGGAAGGAAGGAAGGAAGGGAGGGAGGGAGGGAGGGAGGGAGGGAGGGAGGAAGGAAGGGAGCGAGGGAGAGAGGAAGGAAGGAGACACTCCCCAAGACTCATTGCCAGCAAGAATCATTCTCAGAGTCCTGCTATAAGAGAAAACTGATTTTTTTTGTCCCCAGATTCACAATACAGACACGGCAAGGGTCTGGGTTGAGGTGTATATGGGGTGCATTTACTGTACCTCCTCTTTCTATACAGTCAGTGTAAAGAACACATCCTGTGATAAGAATTGGGAGCCTTATTTTTTTCTTTTCATTTTTTTTGATTTTTTCTTTAACTTCTTTTTTAAACACCCCCTTCACTAATGCAACTTTCCCGCCACCAGTGTCCCAAAACTCCCTCCCTCCCAACCCACCCCCACCTGTACTCTATACAGGCTTTTCAGTTCCCTCAGAAAACTGATTTTTTTTTCTCTTAAGGAATAGAGAACCCTGAAGGATTTGGGGGGCCTGAAGTCATACTGAGGGGTCTGTGCCTATGTGATGTACTAACCCCAGAGGTACCACATCAGAGTCCAGGAAAGAGTCAGGCCAGACAGCAGTGCTATGAACAATCTTGCTAACTGCCTCCCGCATGGCAAGCCCTCCTTGTCTATAGCCACTGCCCAGCCAATATTTTAGAGACACATCTCTACTGTCGCATCTGGATGCCATGAAGCCAAAATGATTACCTAGTGTTAATGACTTTCCAGGATAATTGTCTCTGCACACTAGCCATCTGCCTCCTCACCGGGTAATAACATGAGCCCAAATCAGTGGTCTCTACCCCTTGCCCAGCCAAGACCATTAGTCTGCATGAATGATTTTTCTATATAACCCACTCATAAGCAGTCACCGTGTAGATTCATTTCTACAACTGGAGTTCATTACCAATCGGTACTAGACCATCTCCCAGACACACACACACACACACACACACACACACACACACACACACACACACACCCTGTACTTTCACACAGGGAGATGGAGCTTATACAAGGCTTAGAATATTTCCGATCCTCAATCCATGTGTGCTCCCAGATGCCAGTATTTCCATGTTGAGTTGAAATGCCAGAGACACTCCTGGTGGGGGACACCAGGGGAGGTTAACCATGTGCCACTGTGCCACCCAACACACAGATATTTTGCAGACCAGCTGCACTGCTCGCCTTCCCTTGTTGCTTCTGAAAAGGGATGACATGAGGCACAGGCCAAGTTAGAAATGTCATCAGAGAAAGCGTTTCCGTTGGGTTGTCGCCACGGATCACAGGTAGTGAGCCAGTGCCAGCTCTGTGGAGTTGATGACTCCGTTGGCATCTGCTTTGACTCATGATGAGGAGACAGCTCATGGAGCTAGTGGAATTAGGTGTCACCGGTTCAAGCCATTAAGTGACAAGCCAGATGAAGCCCTTTCTTTCCAGGCAGGGATGAAAGGAAAGACCTGTTGACATACAGATTGTTGTTCTCAGGACAACCCCTAGGGCCTCTTGTAAGACTGGAGCTTGGAACTGGAGAGAAAACTTAACTGGTTGGACTGTATACTTCGCATATGGAAGGACTGAGTTCAATCCCAGCACCACATGATCTCTGAGCACTGCCAGGGAGAACTCCCAAACATAAAACCAAAATCACCAGTAGATGAAGGCTGACCGAGGGTGTTTCTTCTCCCTCCCACATATCACATTAGCCATCTCCTGATATTCAAGTCATTTTTCCATTATTCTCTTGTCTTCACAAGCAAGGTTGACCCAACAGCTTCTTGGGTGTAGATATCCCCAATCTAAGTACTTGGCTCTCCACTCTGTATTATTGTTTCCATCACTTTCTAAGTTTTTATTAGGACAGTGTGATTTACAAAGTTATTTATGGTTGAGTTTTAGGAGTTCTGTGTTCCAGCACCAGTCCCACCAACAGTGTCAACTTCTTTCTACCAATGTCCCCAAATTCCCTCTCACTCCCACCCTACCACACTCAGTTTGTCTTGACAGGCATATTTCTGAGTATGCTGTTACTTGGATCTCTTCTTTCCATGTTATTGACTCTTCAGTTTGGATTTATAGTTCTAACACCCTTCTACACTACTGAGGTACTCAAGGTCCACTTTTTCTTTCATGGCATCTTCCTTGGATGTCAGGAAGGGCATGATTTTCTGCAATTACAGATTCAGTGTTTCTCCAAATTAAGTGTGTGTGTATGTCTGTATTTTTTCCTGTCATCAGAATTCCTGCCTTTCCCTTTCCTGCTAACTCTTCACCGTTCCCTGAACAAAAACCCAGCCCTTGGTCTTGCTTTGAAAATCCCTGAACAGAGCCTGGGAAGAGTTTCCAAAATGGCAGTGGTTCAAGGGGCGTGGCTCAAGTCAATTGCTAAAGGGTTTCCGGGAGATGGGAGAGGGTGTTGAGGCGTGGGCAAGTCTTGAGACATCCAGACATCAAAAAAAGACAGAGAGGTGGGGAGAAAAAGCTCAGAAACTTAGAAAAGAGCTCAGCTGGATGGGAGAATTACCAAGATTGGGGCTGTTTTTTGAGAGGAAACAGTTTCTTCCCACAAGGCAGCAGGGGGGAGATGACTAACACAATCTTTCTTCCTTTCCCTTGCACTCCTTGCATCTGCCCCCCATGGTTTCTCTCCTTCCTGCTTATCTCATGTTGGCCCAACTCTGTTTGGAATATGGGGTGATTGGAAACAGACAGCTCAGCTCACAAGGCAGATAAAAATGGAGGTACTTCCTCCTGGGAGCCAGCCCTGGGACTTTTTTCCCAGAATTCTAGGACCCCCTGATGGTTCTTCCGCCCATGACATCAGACTGAGGCTGAATCTTGCCTCTCAGGATTTGCCAGAAGACCCCATGTGCGGAGGTAGCAGAGGAAGTAAGGATATGGGTCCTAGCTCTCAGGCCTCAATTTCCCCATGAAGATCTTGGATAGATGGGAAAGGCTTAATGCTTTCTAAATCTTCTGTATGACATGCATCAAAAGCTCCAAACAGATGGCTTCTGGGAAGGTTCATCCTGAGGGCACACTGAAGTTCCTTCTTTGTTCACCCACAAGCTCCCAGTCTTCACTAGCATGAATCCAGGACCTACAGAAATCAGAGTTGCACTTCCTGTATTCAAGTATATGGAAACAAAAGCTGTTAGACCAAGAATGGGAGGATATCTGACAGTTCATCCCTTGTTTCCAATCTTTCATCTTCTTTTTTCACCCCCAGCCAAGTTCACTTCTGTCTGGAAATTCAACTGGATAGTTCTCTGCAGGCAGACTCTTCCACCTTACCTGGAATGGAAAAGCATTGACTGCTTTCACCCTTCACAATTTCCCTGAAAGTAGGAGCATGAGGCAGACAGAATTCCTAGAGTCACAGCTTTGGTATAGACACCCCTATTCTTCCTTATGTAAGCCAGTACTGATCTAGGTGCTCCTGTAAAGGGATTTTACTGCTCTTAATATGACCCAGAGCAGTAGTCTGTGGAAGTGGGGGCTATCCATGTGTGCCCTTCAGAAGTGTTTTACCTGATTGAAGCAGGGAAGGTGAGATTCCAGGTATAATGAGGATTTGATGTGTTACTGCTGACTTGAAGATGGAGAAGGCCATGTAATTTGGGAGGACTCCAGGTGTTTATATGAACACAGAGGAAACTCCAGCAATAGGTTGAAAAGGGAGAAGTCACATCACAGTTGAGCCCATTTTAATCCTCTTCTGCCTCACTGCATTCCCAGACCTGGGCCATCGGTATTGTCACCCAAGATCTTTTTTTATTTTTCCTTTTTCTTTTCCCCTTTTGTAAATCCAGGAAGCCCACTTCTCTCTCCAGTGCCCAGAGTTCCTGGATCTTGAGGCCCCAAGGACAGGATAAAGAGAAACAGATAGAAAAAAACAGAGTCCTCTTCCTTTAATGGGTTTTGACGACTTCAGAGTCTACATTTCCTTTTCCTACTTGTGTTCATTTGAGTTGAATTCCTGTCACTCAAAAACAAAGGATCTTGATGTACCCAGGAAACATTTTGCAAATACTATTTTCAGAGAAAATAAACACACAGAGAATGCTGACTTTGTATATAAAACTTAAGAAGAAATTAGTTCAGGGACCTAAAGACCACATATTGAAAATTCTCTCAATGATTAATAAAGAGGTTGACTTTATTATAGCATCTGTTACTCAATTATACCTCTTTATGATCTAAGTGCACAGAGGATCATGGAATGGTTGTGTGTAATCTTAAAGCAGGGTGACCAGACATGAGCTAAGCTGTAAATAGAAATAAGGACATTTTGACTTTAGGGTTTTTTTTTCACTGAAGAAAATGAGTCCAAAACACAGAATTTCCATTTGGATTTATGACTTTAGGATCAAAGATGGGGAAGGAGGAAACTGCATGTATCAGGAGAGACAAGCGAACCCCACATAGAGACTCTCTATCGTTCAGCATTATCCAGAATATTGGTCTACAATGACCAGAGACAGGTGGATCACTTGCTTTGCACAAAGTCCATCCAGGTTTAATCTGCAGCAGTCTCTAAACATCTTCTAAACACTGCCAGAGTGCACAGAGCCAAGAATAAGTCTTGGGCACTGCTAGATGTGACCCCTGAAACAAGCAAAGTAAAATATTGCCTACAACCCGTAGATTTTGACAAGTGACAATTGAAGAAAAATTTGTTGTTCAAGAGCTGCCCTTCACTCCCTGGGGTTAACTGTTCTGAATTTCTTCTGCCAGTTAAGATAATTTCTACCCCAGCCAGCAAGTCTTCACCTGAGTTTCTGAAAGCCCCATCTCTTCCCAATTTGTCCTATTTCCTGTGATCCAACTTTTCAGTCAATGTGGTTCTTGTCCCAATGACTCCTTAAGGTTCTTTCTCTCTGATTGATCCTCCCTAATCTAATGAAATTTATAACAGACTTGTGGCCCCTCAGAACTATAGAATCCACTCTTTTCTAGGCCACTAAGGCTTCCCAAATGGATCTGGTTTATGGTTGGTAAATCCAAGCAAAGAGGCCCCATTCATTCCTGGCTCTTCACCTTGTCTCTTGCTCAAGCCCAGTTCTACTGGCGGCTGCTCTCAGCTCTTGGCTCCCCCGTCAGCCCACAGAGATTCAAAGTCCTGGACATTGGCGTCTGTCTCCAAAATTCTCAGACTCTACACTGTCCCGACTTCACATTTCCACCCAGGCTGTTGGGCTGTGGACCAGGGCATCAAAAGGCAATGACACTCTTCCTTTTTTCCTGTCCTAGTACAGTCCTCTGGAGGCTTCTATGCATGTATGATATGCTGCCCATAATCACAGGTAAACAGATGTTCTCCTATCTGATAACTTCTGCCTCACTAAAGCCACAGCTGTTTAGAATCATCTCCTGGCTCGGCTGGGAGCCAGACACTAGCCGACTTCAGCAGAATCCACAGGCTTTCGTCAGCAGCAGCTTAATGAATAATCACAGGAAAAACATGGGTCAGCACCTGCCATGGGGCAGAGCGGGTCTGGCGCTGGGGAAGTCGGGTCTGTGTGTGCATCCAACTTTTCTCCAATCAAGACTTCTTCTTGGCAGCTCTTACACAGAGCACTGAAGAAGTGCTTACTTCCTGACAAGTGGCCCTCTTCTCAGCTTTCTTTGGAGGTTTTCTTTCAAGGGGATTGATTTCTGGCTCCTGCACTCAGGAGAGAACCCCACAGCCAACTCGGAAAATGTCTCCATCACTGCCACTTAGGGGAGGGCTCAGCAATTCCAGGAGGGGTGATCTTACTTACAGTTGGGGTTGTTTTTGTGCAAGACTCTTTCATGGGGAGATAATGATCCCTTGACCAACCACCCGCAGATCTGGATGGCATCTGTTCCCAATGATCTGTTCCCCCAGATATTTCCTCTGGCTCTTCCCTTTGGGAACCCACCAGACAGCTGCATTCTTGTGGCCACGTGCAGCCTGGAGGATGTGTGTGTGTGTGTGTGTGTGTGTGTGTGTGTGTGTGTGTGTGTGCGCGCGCGCACGTGTGCGTGTGCGCGCACAAATAGTGACTCCAGACAGCTGCTGGGAGAACAGATAGTGTCAATCACTTAGGACTATAGCACTAAGGTTGGGGGCTAGTACTGGAATTAGATGCATGCCCTGCATGAAGCTGACTCCTATTTCGTTTCTGACACCTGCATGGTACCCTAAATATCACTGTTTATAGCTCTAAAGCCCCTGAAGCATTGCCAGGTATGCCCTGGAGGCTCCCCTCATCTACCCCCTCTGCACTTCTTGTCATTGGGGAGATTTCAGAACTCAAGCAGCACCACATTCTGAGTCATTTACAGTGAATGACTAGCCTGATGAACCAAGTGTGACCAGCATTGAGTCCCAGACTGCCAGGGTCTTCCCAGGGAAGCCAAATGTAGTGACCTGCAACTGAGCCTAAGCAGTACATCTCCTGAAGTCTGCCCCGGGGGATTTGAGCTACAGAAAAAGATCTCAGACTAGAGAGCTGGGAGAAGGAGGCCTATAGCTCCAGGGTTTGAGAGAGCTAAAGAGAGAGAGTCAGAGCAAGTTGCATCTCTACTGATGTTATATATCAAGCCTAATTCAGCAGGGGGTTGAGGGATGAAGGGCTTGGTCCTCTGCCCCCAACAACTGGCAGACTCTGATCCAACATTAACCTGGCCCCAGGTTCTACCTTTTTATACTTAGGGGTAGCTGTCAGTTCCAGGGGCCATGTATCCCAGTCCAATTGCTGTTATTGGGGGGGGGGGTATCATCACCCCTTACAGATACATTAATATTAAGCCCCTTGAATACATTAACACCAGACATCCTGAGTACTGCTTGGAAGACTACAACTCATTAATAAAACTAATTTTGGGGGCTGGAGCTATGGTGCAAATGGTAGGGCATCTGCCTTGCACACGCTAACATAAGACAGACCACGGTTGGATCCCCCAGCGTCCCATATTGGTCCACCAAGCCAGGAACAATTTCTGAGTGCATAGCCAGGAATAACCCCTGAGTGTCATCAGGTGTGGCCCAAAAACAAACAAGCAGATAAACAAAAACAATAAAACTAATGTTTTTAATACTGCACTATTATCTTGGGAAGACCAATCAACTCAGGCAGGGTGGATGTAGCTGAAAAAGTTCCTCCCAATGAGGAAAAGCAAAGGCAGTAGCTTCAAAGGCTGCTGAGAAATTGGGCGTGTGCTCTGCAGCCAACACCCCAGGTAGGGAGGCTGCCTGTGGTTTGCTAACTGCCTGACTTCAGAAGTTCAATCACCTTTTCATGCCTGGTTCCCTCCAGAAAGTGAAGTCAACAGCAGCTCTGTTTTTGTTTTCTATGCCTGTGCATACAGCTCAGGGCTTAGAACAACAGCTTTTTTATTAGCTCATGGTGCTGTTGGCCAGAAGTCCAGCTCAGGCAGCTCAACGCACTGCTGTGAAGGCTTTTGCAGGTTGAAGTTCAGCTGTTGTCTGGCTTGATTGAGTTCCTGTCTGGAGAAAAGGGGGAATTTTGGGAGGGACAGAAATCTGCTTCCAAGCTCATTTCCTCCAGTTGGCAGACTAGATTTTCTTGTGGCAGCTGGAGACAATCCCTTTGTCCTTGTTGATGGCCATATAAGGCTTGGTTTTAGCTTCAAAAGTGAGGTATAAATGTTATCTCTCCAATACCCCATGGATTTTTTTTTTCTTTAGAAAAGAATGTGTCAGAGTTTAAATAAAATAATTTTAAGTGTAATAGGGGTTGGAGCAAATGGTACAGTAGAGAAGGTCTTGCCTTGCACACAGCCAACCAGAGTCGATCTACAGCATTCCATATGGTCCTCAAGCCTGCTAGGAGAGATTCCTGAGTGCAGAGCCAAAAGTAACCTCTGAGCGCCCTGAGCGTGGCCCAAAATAAAAAATTAAAATAAATTTTTACGCAAAGATAACAGAATCTATAGGGAGAAAAGAAAAGTGCACTGCAATTCTAGAAAATTTTGGAAGAAACGCTCACACATTTGAAATGTAAAATTTCCATTTGAAATGAAAATAGAATAAACTTTTTTCTCTAAAACTGATGCTCCTAAAACCTACTGTTTTTTTTTTACTCCTATTCTGCTTAATCTCTTTCCCCAGCTATTTTCATTAATGTGATTAGGGTTTTCTTTCTAATAACTCCCTATTGATAGCTTTGTTTGTGAGACTTTGAGAAAAAGAGATATTGTTTTTGTTTTTGTTTGATTTTGGGCCACACCTGGCAGTGCTCAAGGGTTACTCCTAGCTCTGTGCTCAGAACTTACTCCTGGCAGACTCAGAGGGACCATATGGGATGCTGAGGATCAAACCCAGGTCAGTCTCATGCAAGGCAAATGCCCAACAGGCTATGTTCTCGCTCTGACCCTGAAAGAGATTTTTGCTCTGTTTTGTTTTTTTAGGTATTCTTTGTTTCAGTTGCACCCCAGAATTTAATGACTTAAAAAAATTAGCTTATTATTTTTCAAGTCAACTATGTCGGTTGTGTTGTGGTTCTTCTACTCCTTGCTGGACTCAGTCAGGTTACTATTGGCCAACTTGCATCTTGTTCATGTTCCTGCTCATGTAGGAAGGTATGTCCATGGAAGATGGTGCAGACTTCCCATGGCTGCGTATGCCCATGTAATTTAATCCAAGCTCACTCAGAGTTCCGAAGGAAAGAAGTTTGAATAGCCTCTAAATGTCCTGGTCAGAAACTGTTGCTTCTGTTGACTCTTACTCTTGCCATATTCAGTTGGCCAAAATACAACAAAGGCATATGGGAAGATTCTCTCATACCCTGAAGCTCAAGAAGATCACTGGGTGTACTCCATACTGGAGTAGTTTTCTACAAAGCCAATTCCTAAGGAAGTCCTTTCTGTTATCAGAAACTAAGAGTTTTTCCTAAAAGTCAATGAGAAATAAATCTAATATAACCCTTCACAAATCTAATGAAGCTGGTTGAGGGAATTACATTACTGTAAAATTTCCATGTTCAATTCCTTACCTCTAGTTGACCTCAGAATATGACTGTATTTGGAATGGGATCCTTATTTGTATTTGTTTATTTATTTGTGTGCGTGGGTAATTCGGTTGGGTTGGGTCTGGTTTGGGGACCACACCTAGCAAAACCCAGTAACTCAGCAGGGGTTATCCTGTTTTGAGAACCATATGGGATGCCAGGATTGAACGAACCTGGATCAACCATATACAAAGTAAATACTCTACCTGCTGTCCTATCACTCAGACCGTTGGATTTGGATCCTTTAAATGACGAATAAAGATTAAATAAAGTCATTCTAGTGGGACCCTAAGCCGACTTGATTAGTTCTTACCAAGACAAGGGAAAGAAGTCATGGATCTCTCCTGGGTGGGGACTACCACTTAACTTTCATATTCACTTATGAATATTACACATGTGGATACCATCTTGTTTTTTGTTTTTAAAAATGCATCATTTAGGGGCCCGGGAGATAGCATGGAGGTAAGGCGTTTGCCTTTCATGCAAAAGGTCATCAGTTCGAATCCTGGTGCCCCATATGGTCCCCCGTGCCTGCCAGGAGCAATTTCTGAGCATGGAACCAGGAGTAACCCCTGAGCACTGCCGGGTGTGACCCAAAAATTAAAAAAAATGCATCATTTACAAAATGGTATATCACAATATAAAATAAATGTATAGGAGTCAGGTAAAATGGATCAAAGGTAAACAGGATACATGAGATGAATAGAGTCAAGATGAAGAACTTTTCAGAATGCCTGCCATGAACCCTGCCCACCCAGAGATGGCAGTTGTTTGAGAGACCTCATTCATATCTGTAAACACAAATAGTGGCCCAAAAAGAACAACTCTCTTTCCCCTTCTTGTCTCTTTCTCTACCTCATTGGTCACTGTGGTGGGGAGATCAGCATCCTCCACCTTAGATATTTCCCTCTGGTATTGGTGCTTAGTACCATCCTTATTACATGGCCACACTAGGTCCAGAAGACACTGACACAGCACTCAGGCCTGCTGGATTTTCTGATAGAAAATTTGAAGCATTTGGAAGCAAGACATGAGCAACAGGCACACCTGTGAACACTTTTCCATCTATCTGGCCCTGTTACCATCTGACCTCTGAGTAATGGTGCATTCAAGACTCCAACAGCACTGGACACGGGCTCATTGGCCTGTCATTCAACACTAAGAAATAACCTTAACAGTCAGTTGCCCTTGGAGGTGGGAACAAAAGGCTCTTTGTAAAGATGGTAAAATGAACTGAGTAGATTAAAGGATGCAGAAAAACTGACTCTGGCCAGAAAGGAGTATAGGTCAGAGAGGAGGGGAGTAGGGTAGTCCAAGTTCTCAGAAAATAACTAGGGGTCTGCTGGAATGTTTCAAACAAAGGGTCATCGATACCTCAAAGCCACCAACATGAGCTATGGCTGCCAAACTTGGTTGGGAAACTGCTCCATTTACTGTATACAAATACTTATGTTAGAGTTCCAAACATTCTTCATGAAGCACAGACCAAATGCCTGATTTGAACTGTGTTTCTCAGTGATTGAACCCCAGGCTTCAGGCATGAGACAAAGCCCAACCCCAGTGGACTAATTAAGTGCTTGTGTCCTGAATTCTGATCTGCCAGTCCTTGCGCAGAGAAGAGGTCAGCCAAAAACAATGATTCCTGCGTCCATAATTCATCTTCTTTTTTTAGCCAAAACAGAGCTAGAGCTTGGTTTACATTACTGTGATTTGTGATACTAAAACCACCTTATCTGCATATAGGAAAAGGTTACAGTCTCCCAGCAGGGAGCCATGCCCAGTTCCTCCAAAAATATGCTATACTTGAAAAGGTAGAGTTTAACCAGGGTATAGGAGAGAAGATCAGACCCTTTGGCCATGCTCAGCTGCTCTTTTCTTCATCATCCTGCCTGTCTCCTTTCAAAATTGACCCTGAGAGACAGCTTTCTTGTCCCACAAGCCTTGTAGAATCGCAACTGTTTGGTCACAGCCCATTTTATCTTTCTGAGACTCTTTAGAACTTCACACTTCCTGACCTATTGATTTTCTTAGAGGATTAAATAATTTCTCTAGATGGTGAGTCTAAAGATTGCACAGGCTTGGAAGGTGTCTCCCATTCTAATTTCCAATACTATCTTTTTCAGAAGGAAATAAAACCATATCTTGGGACCAGAGCAGAGGTGCTAGGGGTAAAGCGTCTGCCTTGCCTGAGTTAGCCTAGGACAGACTGCGGTTCGATTCCCAACATCCCATATAGTCCCCCAAGCCAGGAGATATTTCTGAGCACATAGCCAAAAGTAAACCCTGAGCATCATCGGATGTGCCTCCCCCACAGAACAAACAAACAAATAAACATATCTTTGCAGAGATTGTTAAGAATGTGCCAGAGTTCACCCCACACTCACAAATTGGCCCTAAATCCAATGTTAAATGTCCCTTACATAGTAGAATGGCATTAGACCCAGTTGGATGAAGAGATCATGTGATGAGCCAGAAGGAAAAAAAAAAACTAGAGTGATGTGACCACAAGCCAAGGAGAACATCAACCCCAGGAGCTAGAAGAAGCAAAGTCTGAATTCTTCCCTACAGATTACTCAAAAAGAATCCTGGCTCTGTAACTCTTTGAAGCTATAATGCCCTTGGATTCTAGAACTGTAGAAGATTCCATTCCATTTCTATTAAGCTATCAAATGGTTTGTTGTCTGGAGCCCCACGAAGGATGAAAGCGGCCTGGTTTCTATGTCAACAGCTCTCAGCAATAAGTGCTCATGGTCACAATGAGAGTAGAAGAGCCCCATGAGACATTATGCGTCTGCTTTAAGTTCTGCGTTACAGAGACACTCAGGACCCTCTGCTGTTTACTGACTCCAGCCTCAGTCTCCTGGTTTAAAGTGTGAAGGTCAGACTTATTCCAGTAGTTCTGGAAGGGAGTGTGAGTTCATGTCTATAACATTCAGGATAGGATGCCTGGCCTATATGACAAATGGTCACCAGGGAAGGACCAATAGGTGGTAATTCCAGAATCTTCCACAGGGTTGATTGAAGCCTTTTTCATTTATGCTGATTTACCTGAAGGAGAAGGAGAGGAGGAGGAAGAGGAGGAAGAAAAGCACCTTTGATTGTCCTGTCACCATGGAAAAGCTCAGTACCTCCAGTCTGCCTTTTGCCTGGATGGCTTGCCATAGCCATATTTCTAGAGAAAAAAGATGAGGTCCTCCTGGTCATATGGAAGCCTAGTTTATGGTGTTGGCATAGAGAATCATAGAGGGGCTTATTCTGTGGTGAGTTCACCTGTTACATAGATTATTCCTCCCACCTCCTACTATGCTCTCTGTTTCTGTCTCTGTCATTCCTTGAAAAACAGAAATTCTATAGATCCCAAATAACATGTCTTTTCTCCTTTCTTTTCACATAGCATTTCTTGAACCACTTAAATGCATGGACTTTTTCCTTTAAATGGCACCCAGTGGGTCAGTGACAGAATAAAAGGCAACCCTTGACCCACCCTTGATCTGTGTGAGACCCCACTGCCCACTCCTTAAACCATCCCATCCCATCCAAGAGAAATTTTGTTTGTTTGTTTTTGGGTCACACCCGGCAACACTCAGGAGTTACTCCTGGTTCCATGCTCAGAAATTGCTCCTGGCAGGCACGGGGGACCATATGGGGCACTGGGATTCAAACCGATGACCTTTTGCATGAAAGGCAAACGCCTTACCTCCATGCTATCTCCCGGGCCCCACCAAGAGAGAAATTTTGAAAAGAATATTTCCCTTTTCAGAGAAAGGGCAGAAAGTCAACATTGAACCTCCTTGTGTCCTTCGATGTGTTCCTGGAGCTGAGTCAGGGGTGAGATATGAGTGCAGGAGGCTTTATAGGTTGTCACTCAGGGAAAGAACTTTGAGGGAGGCTGGCTAGGCAGAAATACCTCCCCAGTCTGGTCCCTGAGGTCAACCAACAATGGTCTTCCTGGAGGACAGGAAGACAGGAAACCTCAAAGAACCTCACTCCTCAATCCTTAGACAGCTGCAACCTTAGTTTTCATTTTACAAGAACAACAAAAAAAAGTTTTCTCTTATCAGCAGAGAACACAACATTGCTGGGAGAATCTCTTGTGGGTTCTGAATCTGGATTTAGGTTTCATGAGTTAACTGTCCTTCCCAGCCATGAATGTTTGCAGTGTCATATCCATAATGCACCTTCCTTAGTTGCTTCCGGGAAGAGACTTGTGAGCTCACTTTGCTAAGCACTTAGCTCA
>PVKC010036127.1:0-13329 GCA_004027635.1 Crocidura indochinensis
TTCCTCCTTGAAGATGCCTTTAGTCTCAATGTCAAGATTTTCTAAGCTGTTTTTTGGGGTAGGAGAGCACACCCTTATATGCTCAGGGCTTCTGGCTCTGCATTGAGGAATCACTCCCAGTGGTTTTTGTGCAGAAGGATGAACTTGGGTCAGTTGTTTATCAGGCAAACTTCCTATTATTTGTACTGTATTTCAAGACTCCAGATTTACTAAACTAATTAAACTTTGGTTTTTCAAATTATTTTTATTTTATTTTTTGTTCTTTTGGCATCAGGAGTTCCTGGGTTACTCCTGGCTCTGTGCTCAGAAATTACTCCTGATAATTTGCCCTAGAACAAACCACGCTCAACCATATGCAATGTTTGAGCCTGACTGACTGTATTCCAATAAAAGGACTCTGGCCATTTTAAGTAAATTTTATTTTGCTCATTTTATTTATTTATTTAACCCTTTATTGAACAGGTATAGTCCATTTTTAGTTTCATATGTGTGCTACATTATCTCCAAGATGATACTCAGCTCTGGCAATCACATTCCTGAATGCTTCTCCCCACTCCCCCAACTACTCAACCTTTAAAATCTATCAAGCACAATGCTTGCTTGAATGTGGCAAAACCAGGTTCATCCCTTAACATACCATATGATCCTTTTACCCTGCTAGGAGTGATCTTTGAATGCAGATCCAGGAGTAAACCTTGAGCACCACTGGATGGATTCCCCAAAACAAAACAAAACAAAGCAAAACAAAAAATTCAAGTGTGACCTCCAATGCTAGGTTGCAAAACAAAATTTGACCTCTATTTCACTGTCTTTTGGATCACTCAGCCTTTGAGAGATGTCCATGTATGTCACCTTGAAGAAAATTACACCATCAGCAGTTGATAGTCATATTCACGAACTTTTTAAGAATGATTCCTCCAACAGAGGAATCAATTTGAACTGCTCAACAAAGACACTCCAAGACAATTAACCTCCAGAAATTGTGAGGCAATACAAATTCATAGTTTTATTTATTTTTAATTGATATCTTTATTTATGCACCATGATTACAAACATGATTATAATTGGATTTCAGTTATTAAAAAGGACACCCCCCTTCACCAGTGCAATATTCTTGCCACCAACGAGGAGGGAAATGGGTGGCAAATTCTTTGTTTTAAAGCTACTACAGTTTTGGAATAATTTTCTCCTGGTGATTTGTATGACACTGAATTTTTGTGTCTTAGTGATGTTAATGTTCCACAATGACCTTCTAGCAAAGGCAAAATTAAATAATTTTAATAATTAAATAATGGCTACCAGTCACCTGTCTAAGCCATAGGTAAAGCAATGAATAAGGGAACAAAGCAAATGCTTATAGATAATATATAAAAGGAATACAATAAAGATATGGATTAGCTCAAAGAACATATGACTCTAAGAAGAAAATATTTGACATGATGGATACAATTTTGCATATATCTGCCAAAAAAAAAAAAACACCCTGGGAATCTAGAGAAACACAAGTCCAGAAGCCTTGAGAGTAGAAAATGCGTGGCATGTTTGAAAAGATTGTTCTGCTAATGAGTTCATTAAATTTGCTAATTTCACTAATTCAGAGCAATTTCTAAAGTATAATTTGTTGTTATTGTTGTTTTGTTTTGGGGCCATATCCATGGGGTACTCAGGGTTTTCTCTTTGCTCTGCGCTTAGGAATCACAACTGGCAGACTTGGGAGAACCATATGGGATGTTAGGGTTCGAACCCTGGTTGGGCACATGCAAGACAAATGCCCTACCCGTTGTACTATTGGCCCCCCAACTTTACTTTTAAGTCTTGGTGACTTGAACTGCTCTTAATCTGGTTTCAAAATTGGGGAGGAGGGGGGCGTTGGTTTCTGGGCCACACCTGGTGATGCTCAGGGGTTAATCCTGGCTATGCACTCAGAAATCGTTCCTGGCTTGGGGAACCATATGGGACACTGGGTATCCAACTACGGTCCATCCTAGGTCAGTGCGTGCAAGGCAAACACCTACCGCTTGCGCCACTGATCCTGCCCCTGGTTTCAGAATTTGAACAGGACTCTGGACTTTGTCAGCTTTAAGCAAACCTGTTTATGTTTATTAATTGCAATGTAGGAGAGCAAAAAAAAATAATCACAATGCAAAGATATAAACGTGACTAATGAGCCACTGTAGGCTAATATTTATAGCCAGAATGAAGAACTAGAAAATTCACTGATTGTGATCTTCCTTTCATTATTCCTGCTACTTAAAGCATTCTGACTTCATTAAAGCCATTAGGGCCCACCAATAAATTATTGAGGTAGCAACACAAATATGTTTAAATGTTTCTGACATTGCAGAAAATAGTCAGGCTCGATCAATATATGTTTTTCAAGACATAAGGTCTCAAATAGACAAGTAATTAGCTCTCCTAACAGAAGAACAAATAACATTCTGCTTCCTAAATGTTCTGTCATTCTGCACTGTGGATTTCACCTCTTCTTTTTCTTGCTGAAAGAAACACATGTCACGATGAATCCAATGATTATTGAATAATGAATTCTGTCATGATTAAAGTATGTTGGTCATTATGAAGACATGAAATTGTGTTTGTCTGTCAGAGGCATCTTATTTTTTGTAATCTTGCATTTCCTCTCAGATAAACAGGCTTATTCTTACTTTAATCACTAGGCCCCCCTCTGAGGTGGAGCATTTTGCAGGACTTGAAGTCACATCAACATTTTATATTGTGTATAAACGTGTATTATTTTCCTCTGACAGCAGCTACTATTCTTTCCTTATAAAACTGATTTGCTTTCTTGCTTGCCTGCTTCCTTTCATAAACATAATCTTCACAAATTAATGAATTATTTTATTTGTGCTGTCAGGCTGAAGACTAGATTTTATGACATGGTGGATATGAGAGGTCAGAAAAGTAGGGTAAAGAGAATCAAAGGGAAAAGCTAAAAATATAGAGAAATAGTGAACGGTACAAATTTTGTAGCTGGGAAAATGAATGAGGGTGGTGGATGGAGAATGGAGTCAAGAGACTAGTCTAGGATAAGATCATAAAGGGAACTCAACTACTGTTTGTGAGAAAGCTGAAAGATTTTTTTGTGTGTGTGTGGGGAGGGGTGGATCCTAAAGCAGTGTTTGGGGCAGCAGGGGCTTTGATGGAGGGATCTATCCTAGTGGTACTTGGTGCAATCAGTCAAATGGCTCACTGCTGGGACCTGAGAATGCTGTGCTACTCAGTTCTTGCAGTGCTGGGAAACAATGGAAGAGAGATGCTCAGGGGACCCAGGGAACTGGAGTGGAGTGTATGCATGGACCCTAAAATTCCTGTGCTATCTTTCTGGCCCAAGAGAACTTATTTAAATACACACATACACACATTTATATATGTGTGTGTATTTAAATAATATATATATTCACTCTGGCCATTATCTTTATTTATTTATATATATTATATATAATGTAGATATATTATATATATTTATTTATATAATGGCCAGAGTGAAAGAACAGCTGGTAGGACATATGCCTTACATATGGCCAACCCGGGTTCAAGCTCTGGCATCCCATATGCTTCCCTGAACCTGACACTCGGAGTGATTTTGGGGCCAAAAGCCAGAAGTAACCACTTAGTGGTGCCAGGTGTGGCCCAGAAACAAAAACCAAAACAAGTATTTTCCCCCTTTTTGAGCAACTCTTCTTCTTAACATAAATGGACAATGAGATTGTGTTGGAATGAGGTATTTATTTGAGAATAGTAGGGACAATTTCTCAATAATTAGGAAATTTTAACTCTTTTTACTAATTGCTGTTACATTTTCTTATTAATTATGAGTTTAATATTTTATGAAGACTCCTGGATTTTCAAAGTTATTCATAATAGATTTTTAGACATAGAATGTTCGGACATCAATCCAGTGTGAACTTTTCCCTATCAGTGTCTCCCTCCACCCTCAATCTGCCTCTTTAATAGGTGCAAGGATTTGCTTTGTTTCTGTTTGGTTTGATTTGAGAGCCACACTCAGTGATGCTTTAATTTGCTCTTGGTTCTACAATCAGGAATTACTCTTGATGTTGTACAGTAAGACTGTATGGGATGTCAGGGATCAACCTGCGTAGGCTACATGCAAGGCAAGTACCCTACCCATTGTACTATCTCTGCAGCCCCAATAGGCACATTTTGAAGTTTGGTATATTTGGATCTCATACTTACATTGTTGTTGGTTCTATGATTTAAATAAATGCATATGTCACTCATATTGTGCCCAAGACCTCTAACCCATGCCTTGTTTAATCCCACTAACTAGCTCTTAATTCCCTGTCCATTTCTTTACATCTCTTTTGTCATTTCTGTAAATCTAGGGTCCAGGATCATCTAGGTTTTCTCCCATTGGTACATTGCATTTCTTCATCCTGTTATTCTATATTCCATAGATAAGTTATATCATCTGCTATTTGTCTCCTTCTGACTTCTTTTACTTAACATAATCGATGTATTCCATTTACATCCAATTTCCGGAGAACTGCATGATTTCCTAGCAGCTGCATTATATTTCATTGTGTGCTAAACTTTCATAATAAACTTATCTAAATGGACATCTGGATTGATTCTGTATTTTAGCTATTGCACTAAGTATTGAAGTAAATAATGCTATGCACCGGTCCTTTTGAATGAATGTGCTTGTTTCTTGGAAATACATAACAAAAGTAAGTAAAATTGCTGGGTTGTATGGCAGCTCTATTCTTATTTTACTGAAAAATATCCATACTGTTTCCATAAGATTTGATCCAGACAACTTTTCTACCACCAGTGATTGAGAGGTTTTCTTTCTATTCTTACATAAAAATAGGATCCCATTTAAACTTTAAGAGGCAAAATATTAGAAATAAATTAAAAATAAGCACTTGAGAGGTTATTGAAAAACCTCCTACTGTACTTTAGGGAGAGTGGTGATTAGAGTCTACTTCCAGTCAATGTTCAGAAGTCACACCTGGTGGTTCTAAGAGAACTATGTGATGAAAATCAACTCTGGACCTTCAGCATAAACCTGGGTATTCGGCATGTAATGTGTGCATTATCCCCTTGAGCATTTTTTCTGGCTGAACATTTTTATCAAATTAAAATATTCGAGGATCAAGCAGGTGTAGTATTGTTTTAATCAATCTTTCTCAGCTGTAAATACTCGACTCCGTAGCATAGGTTATGAAAACAATGAGCTCTTCAAATCTCTACTGAATATTTTTATTAGTTTGGTCATACATTGACAAAGTTATTTTGTGAAAAAAAAAGTTTCTTTACTCTATAGTTAATTAACATGAATTGTTTAAAACAGAGAGAAACTGGGATATGATCATGTGCTTCTTCAAAATTAGTTTTGATGGAAAGCAAGGAAATTAATTTTCAAAATGTAAAAAAAGTTTTCATTTTTTAAAGATTATATTTCATGAGCTTTAGTACTAATAATTATAAATTTAGTAAACATACACTACTTTATTCATTTAAATTATACATTTAAAAATAGTTCACTTGCGTTTAGCTACTGCTTCCGGTAGTACTCAGAAGAAGTAGGTATCATACATGCATCATGATGCAAAGCATAAACTCACTCATTGACTTGCTGGTCCAGTTTCCAATAGAATCACACATTTTTTGATTGATAGAGCATTTTGAATTTATTTATCTAACTATTAAGAATTAAAATATTCTCCAGAAAAGTAATTTTTCTTAAGCACAAGAATAATTTTGTAAATTATGATGCCTTAACAATATAAAATTAAAAGGAAACAAGGGTACATATATTGAAGAAAATATTGAAATCAAATGCTATATTTTAAATTTTTATTTGTTTTTTATTTTTAATTGCTTTATTTATGCATCATGGTCACGAAATTTTTTATTGTTGGTTTTTAGTCATAGAATATACACCACCCTTCATCAGGGCATCCTTCCTACCACTAAAGTCACTCATCCCTCTCTCCACTCCTCCACCTCCACCTATCTCTGGGGCAGGCAATTTGCTTCTCTCTCACACTCTTTCTCTTTCCTTTTTGACACTGATTTGCTCTATTGTTAAACGGAGGGGTGCCATGCATGCCACTTTCTCACTTTTTTGCACTGACTTCCTGTCCAGAGTGATCAGTTTCAAATATAATTGTCATTGTAGACCCTTCTCTTCTCTAACTGCCACTCATGGCTCCTTATGGCAAGCTTCCTACATATGTATCATGTTTTAAGTAAAAACAAATTAAAACAGCAAATACAACAAAATAGTAAGCCCTTATTAAATATTTACCCAAGTATCCTTTCTTTGAAAACTCTTTATATCAAGGGAACTTATTCAGTGTGTTGACTCATTTATACACCTCAGAGTCATTTCAAACACCAAACACCAATCTTATGAACTTTTTTTTTAAGCAAAACAAAACTTGAATCTGTCTACCAACAGCTCCAAAATGATAAGTCAGGGTTGTCTCTTGCAGGAGATGAGCCCTGCCCAAGGTCATGAAGGTCATATAGGAAGATTGTAGTGTTTTGATGATATTTTAAATTAACCTTTTATTAGCTTTTTCAAAGGTTATTTTTTTTTAAAACTATAAAACTCCATTTTATAGTGAGTTGGGGTATAAGAGAAAAAGTTAGCTTGGAATCCACAGAGTTCAAGTGACTCTAAACAAAGCCAGAATCATTCTTCTGGTATTAAATGAGTATGAAATAAGGAACAGAAATGTTCACTGTGTGATAGCGTTTGTGAGCCAAAGATTTTAATAAAGAAAGAAAAGGTTCTGCAAACCTTCACCATCCAAATACCTACCTGCAAAAAATACTAACCCAGAATGAAAGTTGGAATTTATTTAATTTATTTGATGTACATTAGACTGATTTGTTTTATTGGGGGATAGTTGTGTTTTAAATTTTAAAATATATATTGCTTTTGCTCGTTTATATTTCTTGCTGTTTGAGTTTGGGATTTCCCTCAGAATTCATCTCAATTTGGACTCAGGTAGTTCATTTGGGAGATGAAAGCTCTCACAGGGAAGTGGAAAGTAAATGGGAGTGGGGAAGAAATGATAAAAAGTGTAATTATCAAGTAGTACTGTGGTAACTTAATCTGAGTCCTGGTGGGGAACTTCTGAAACAGTAAAGACATGCACCTCACCACACCACCCAGCACAGGGCAAAGTCGGTTTTCACTGGCTTGTAGATGCTGGAGGATGTTAACTTCCTGTGCTTTTAGCTTGTAATTTGGAATTAGTCAAGATGGGGGAATCAAGCTGTTATAGGGAGTGCACAGCCCACTTCTAATATTCAGACATACATTCAATTTTATTTCAGAGTAACCGCCATCAGCTATTGATGGCAAAACAAAAACTCAAGAAATCTTTCTCTAAGTGAGTTCTTTCAGAAAAAATGTTTTCAAGTGAGAGAAAATTTGTGATTGATGTAAATGGCAGTTTTACAGACCTTAATTACGCTGTTTAAAAGCCAAACTAAAATGTATTTGCTTTGACATTCCACTTTCCCTTACAGTAATTATAATAGCTAACATTTATTAAACACTTCTAATATGCCCAGCACTCTGCCATGTACATAAGCCTATAATAAAATTATTTGTCTTCGAATCCACCTAGGCAATGCAGCTTATCCCATTTTTACCTGGTGAGAAAACAGCAAACAAAAAAGACCTCTAATTTAGGCTTAATCATGTATAAGAGAGCAAAAGTTCAAATTTAATCCACCTCTACGTCCATGACCTGCATGCATCCTGGGCACTGGATTTAGTTACACTACATTTGGTTGGCATTTGAACTTGTGATGATTACTACCTATTGTAACTGCTGTGAGCAGAGTTGGATGAAGAGCTGGTCTCCCTGTCTCATTTTCTTGGCAAATGCCTTGATTGAGTGCCTAGGAGCCATTTTGACTAATTGGTATGAGAAATGTAAGTGCCAAGATTTCTTCTTCCAGTTCTGCTGATGAACTGACTTTTTCAGAGACCCACAGGACATTACCCATTCAGATGGGTGACAGGAAGCTATTTGTTAAGTCATCCTGTGTTCTTCTTCTTATTATTTTTTTTTGGTTTTTGGGCCACACCTGGTGACACTCAGGGGTTACTCCTGGGTATGTGCTCAGAAGTCGCTCCTGGCTTGGGGGACCATATGAGAACTGGGGGATCGGACCGCGGTCCTTCCTAGGCTAAGGCAGGCAAGGCAGGTACCTTACCTCCAGTACATATTTAAGCTTTGAGGAACTCTTGGATATCTGGAGGTAAACTGAACTTCAAAATAAAGAACAGGTAAACATCCTTAAGGCCAAATAAAAGATGAATACAGGAGAAATGTAAAAAGAAACAGTAGGTTGAAAAATTGAAGACTTGATCATCATTCAAGTGTACTTTAGGTTACACTATAAGCACAATTTTCAGTTTGTCTACAACAGTTTCTCAGTGCCTGTCCACACACATTTTCTTCTCAGTCACTTACATGTCTGCTTTCTTCATATCTCACTTTCCTATTTGTCCCCTTAGTCTTGCATCCTTAGTGCCTTAAGGATGTTTACCTGTTCTTTATTTTGAAGTTCAGTTTACCTCCAGATATCCAAGAGTTCCTCAAAGCTTAAATATGTACTGGAGGTAAGGTACCTGCCTTGCCTGCGTTAGCCTAGGAAACTGGGCTCACTGTCTGATTTCCGAGGGGTGATGGCTGCCGCCTGAAACCTGTTTCCAGCCATGTTCATGTTCGTGTTCGTGTTTATGCTTGTGGGACAGCTGGGTTAGCAGGAAGCATCACACAAAAAAGAAACAGACCGAAGGAAGACTGATGGAACAGCGGTAGGGCATTTAACTTGCAAACAGGCTGACCCAGGACGAACCAGTTTCAATTCCTCAGCATCCCATATAGTCCCCTAAGCCAGGAGCAATTTTTGAGTGCATAGCCAAGATTGACCCCTGACCATCACCAGGTATGACTCCCAAAGAAAATTCTTTTTTTTTTTAAAGAAAGAAATAGACCATGTTAGGAGAGAAGGTGCAAAAAGGCCCAGGGAGTTGAGCAGCCTCTAGGATTTAGCTATCTTCTAGCTTGCTGGTATCTCTAGGTTGATGTTGCTTTCTTGCTGTTCTCCTGCTATTCTTAGTGTTCTGCCTCTATTTTTCCTTTGAGCTGTTTTTAAATAAATTTATTTAAAGAAAATGTATCATAGTTGACATAACTGATCATAATATATTTGTTCCAGGATGACAGAAAGCGAAGTTATCAAAAATATAAAAAAGATAGAAAAATCATTTTCTTTGTATAGGTCCTTCACGTCTTTGGTCAAGTTGACTGCAAAATATTTGACTTTATGTGGCACTATTGTGAGTAGGATTGCCTTCTTGACTTCCTACTCTTCCCTATCATTTTTGGTGTATAAAAAGGCCATTGATTCATTGATTTCTGTGTGTTAATTTTGTAGCCTGCCACCTTGATATATGAGTCTATTGTTTCTAGAAGCTTTTTGGTAGAGTCTTTAGGGTATTCCTTTTTTGTTTGTTTGTTTTTTGGGTCACACCCGGCAGTGCTCAGGGGTTAATCCTGGCTCCATGCTCAGAAATTGCTCCTGTCAGGCACGGGGGACTATATGGGGCACCGGGATTCTAACTGATGACCTTTTGCATGAAAGGCAAACGCCTTACCTCCATGCTATCCCCGGGCCCCTCTTTAGGGTATTCTAAGTAGAGTATCATGTCATCTGCAAACAATGAGAGCTTGTCTTCTTCCTTTCCTATCTGGATTCCCTTGATATCTTTTTCTTGACTGATCACTATAGCAAGAACTTCCAGTACTATGTTGAAGAGGAGTGGTGAGAGCAGACAGCCTTGTCTTGTACCAGAATTTAGATGAAAGGCTTTTAGTTTTTCTCCACTGAGGATAATATTTGCCATTGGCTTGGGTAGATGGCTTCAAATAGATTGAGAAAGGTTCCTTCCATTTCCATCTTGCTGAGAGTTTTGATCAAGAATGGGTGTTGGACCTTATCAAATGCTTTCTCTGCATGTATTGATATGATCATGCAATTTTTATTTTTCTTCTTGTTGATGTTAATAGATTTACAGATGTTAAACCATCCTTGCTTTCCTGAATGAAACCTACTTGATCGTAGTGTATGATCTTCTTGATGATGCATTGGATCCTATTTGCCAGGATTTTGTTGAAGATCTTTGCATCAGCATTCATCAGGGATATTGGTCTGTAATTTTCTTTATTGGCAGCATCTCTGTCCGGTTTTGGTATAAAGGTGATGTTGGCTTCAGAAAAGCTGTTTGGGAGTGTTCCCATTTTTTTCAATTTCATGGAAGAGCCTGCTTGGATTGGTAGTAGCTCCTCTTGAAAGATTTGAAAAAATTCATTAGGAAATCAATCTGGGCCTGGGCTTTTCTTTTTGGGCAGATGTTTAATTACAGTTTCAATTTCCTCAGTAGTTATGGGGATGTTTAGATATGCTACATCCTCCTTACTTAATTGTGGAAGGTTATAAGTGTCCAAGAATTTTTCCATTTCTTCTAGGTTCTCACGTTTAGTAGCATAAAGTTTCTCAAAGTAGTCTCTCATTACCTTTTGGATCTCTTCAATATCTTTTGTGATCTCCCCCTTTTCATTTCTAATACAGGTTATCAGATTTTTCTCTCTCTCCCTTTGTGAGTTTTGCCAATGGCCTATCAATCTTGTTTATTTTTTGAAAGAACCAACTTCTGCTTTTGTTGATCTTTCGGACTGTTTTTCGCTTTTCCATTTCATTGAGTTCTGCTTTCAGCTTTGTTATTTCCTTCTGTCTCCCTGCTCCAAGAAATAAGAGAGGACACATGGAAATGGAAACACATACCCTGCTCATGGATTGACAGGATTAACATCATTAAAATGACAATACTCCCCAAAGCATTATATAGATTTAATGCGATCCCCTTAAAAATACACATGGCATTCTTCAAAGAAGTGGATCAAACACTTATGAAGCTCATCTGGAACAATAAACACCTTCGAATAGCTATAGCACTCCTATGGAAAAGGAAAATGGGAGGCATTACTTTCCCTAACTTTAAACTGTACTACAAAGCAATAGTCATCAAAACAGCATGGTATTGGAATAAAGACAGACCCTCAGATCAGTGGAATAGGCTTGAGTTCTCAGACATTGCCCCCCAGACATACAATTACCTAATTTTGACAAAGGAGCAAGAAATCCTAAGTGGAGCAGGGAAAACCTCTTCAACAACTGGTGCTAGCAGAACTCGTTAGCCACTTGCAAAAAAGCGAACATAGAACCAAGTTAACATCATGTATGAAGGTAAAATTCAAATGGATTAAAGACCTTGATATCAGACCTGACACAATAAGGTATATAGAACAACACGTCGATAAAACACTCCATGACATTGAGACTAAAGGCATCTTCAAGGAGGAAACAGCACTTTCCAAAAAAGTGGAAGCAGATATCAACAGATGGGAATGCATTAAACTGAGAAGTTTCTGCACCTCCAAAGAAATAGTGCCTAGAATACAAGAGTCACCCACTGAGTGGGAGAAACTATTCACCCAACACCCATCAGATAAGGGGCTAATATCCAAAATATACAGCACACTGACAGAACTTTACAAGAAAAAATCATCTAATACCATCAAAAAATGGCGAGAAGAAATGAGCAGACACTTTGATAAAAAAAGAAATACAAATTGCCAAAAGGCACATGAAAAAATGCTCCGTGTCACTAATAATCAGGGAGATGCAAATCAAAACAATGATGAGATACCACCTCACACCACAGAGATTGGAGCACATTACAAAGAATGAGAATAATCAGTGCTGGCAGGGATGTGGAGAGAAAGGAACTCTTATCCCCTGCTGGTGGGAATGCCATCTAGTCGAACCTCTATGGAAAGTGATATGGAGATTCCTCCAAAATCTGGAAATTGAGCTCCCATTCGATCCAGCTATTCCACTCCTAGGGATATACCCTAAGAACACAAGAATTCAATACAAAACCTCTTCCTCACACCTATATTTATTGCAGCACTATTCACACTAGCCAGGCTCTGGAAACAGCCAAGATGCCCTTCAACAGAGGAATGGCTAAAGAAACTGTGGTGCATATACACAATGGAATATTATGCAGCCATCAGGAGAGATGAAGTCATGAAATTTTCCTCTACATGGATGTACATGGAATCTATCATGCTGAGTGAAATGTCAGAGGGCGAGAGAGAGAGAGACGCAGAATAGTCTCACTCATCTATGGGTTTTAAGGAAAATAAAAGTCATTTTTGCAATAATCTGTCATAGACAATGAGAGGAGGCCTGGAACTTCCAGCTCACTTCATGAAGCTCACCACAAAGAGTGGTGAGTGTAGTTATAGAAATAACTACACAGAGAACTACCATAATCACGTGAATGAATGAGGGAACTGGAAAGCCTGTGGAGTACAGGTGGGGGTGGGTTGGGAGGGAGGGAGATTTGGGACATTGGTGGTGGGAATGTTGCACTGGTGAAGGGGGTGTTCTTTACATGACCGAAACCTAATCACAAACATATATGTAATCAAAATATTTCAATAAAGAAAAAAATTAAAAAAAAAGGAGAAGGTGGCTCTGCAAATGATAGTTTTACCCCAAATTCCAGTAAACACAATAAGCTTAAATTGACCAATTTTGGGGGAGAGAGTCATTTTAACTTTATATTAAATTTTTGAAAGTAATACACAAAAACACGTATTTCATACATGATGCAAATAATGTACATTTCAAATGGTGATATATTTACTTGAAGCCTGTGCATAACACTGAGCTCAAGGACAGCTCAAGTCTTCATAGGCCAAGATTACTATCCAGAAACACACAGCAACTGCAACTGGGTGAAAAGGATCAGACTTCAGCTTGTCCAAGGAAGCAGTAGCCTTTTATAAGAGGACATAATGCTCAGTGATTGCATTTTGCCACAATCAAACTAATGAGAAATATCTATACAGAGAGGCCTAGTGAGGTTAGGGGGGATTTTTGGAGCTAGTGCACGAACAGTAAAACCAACATGTTTTGTTCTTAATTATCATTTACTTTTCTTGATTGCTAATATACTATTGGAATGGAGTAAGATATCCAATACTCAACAGTCGAGATGATACAGGTTGAAAGAGTGAATTCACTCACAGTGAATGGCCTAGGGGTATAGTCTAGCAATGGCAGTCACTTTGCAGAAATTCCTCATTCCCCCAAACAACCTATGTTTTCTGAGATGTTGTTGCATTTGATCCTATTTGTTTCAAAAAGTGGAGAATCCGAGAGGCAGAATGGTGAAATTGC
>PVKC010036128.1:0-13304 GCA_004027635.1 Crocidura indochinensis
TTTTTTATAAGATGAACATTATGAAATTTCTGTTGTATAATGTAAAACACACAAGTTTCTATGTTGCACTGGTGAAGGAGGGTGTTCTTTTTATAAATGAAACCCAACTAAACCATGTTTGTAAAGATGGTTTTTAAATAAAGATATTAAAAAACTCAAGTATAATATAAAATCACAATTGTGGTTCTAGACTTTGCCTCCAAATATAATCCCCTAGCACAACCATGAGTCCTTTCTGAATACAAAGTTTGGAAAAACACCTGAGTGCTATTTGGCATCACACCCTTCCCCAATAATTAGTGTCTAGCTAAAAGAGCAAAGTCTTAAATATTTTAAGACAATTAAGTGGCTTAACATATATAAAAGTTCAAGAGAAAAATAGAGAAGACAGGAAAATAGTATTTAAGTTTCACAGTCTAGATCCTGAGCCAGCCTTGTTGTACATATTTGTAGTTACCATTCCTGGATATTGTATAAGCACCACTGCAGATATTGTATAAGCACCTATTTGATTATTATTAATTGCTTGATGAACAAACATATCTTCTGGCACTAAGAAGATACACTAACTACTTTATAAACCTATTGTGAATAATCAGAGGAAAATATGTGGAATATGTAAAATAAGTATAGTGAATGTCTCCAGTATTGTCTTATATTTTTGATTACAAAGCAGAAATATTGGGTATTATGTAAAACCTTTTGTCTCATTAAGTTAGCAAATAACTCAGTCCACTATTTTATCACTTTTTCCTCATTTTCCAGTGATTAGCTTAATTCTGAATCCTACTTATGTGTATCTTAAGTCAAATAAGGATAATTAAGTAACATAAGTTGTTTCTTTAAGAGAATAATGTAATACTGTCACTTTGGTCAAGAAGTTACCCAACAAAATACTAAAAAATTATATTTGTTCTCAATTATTATTTTCTTTAATATATATTATGGATGAAATATGTCACAGAATAGGGCCACTATATAAAGACAGACTTTTAGGGAAAGGGATCAAATATGAAGAGTCACCACCATCACAATAAAGACCTAAGATATCTAGGGTGATTGATTTCAAAAGTCATTATCTAAGCTTAGGATATTTCAAAGAAAACACGTTTTAATCCTGAAAATGTAAAGAACCTGAGAGTCTTGGTTCTTTCAACTCTGAGCAAAATCAAAGATGACGATAATAGTAGGTCATAGGAATAATGGTCTTTTTTGGTGCTTGTACAAAAACAAAGAATCGAAAAGTTCTGAAGAGGGGGCAGGTACTTGCAAAAAGAAAAAAAGCCATAAAACTTCTGAAAATGAGTTTTTTTTTTTATAATTTTTCATGGCTTTGCTGAGCACTTCTTTTAAGAAGTGGTCTCTAAAATCCATTTTAATGATAGGTTAAATTAAACAAATATTTTACGGGCCAGTTGGTGTGTTACAAAAAAAGATAAGGGAAGCATTTCATCCATGAAACCAACCTATGGCTGTTTTTACCCCTATACATCCCCCTGCTTAAAAAAATCAAACTTATCGTACTCTTGCCAGAAGATGTGTTGACCTCACATACTTTGTGTGTGGTTTTATTATTTCATATTTCATAATCGACAGCTCGTGTTAGCTGTTTTCCTCTTGTGAAGGATTTGCTCCCCACTAGAAATGCTGAGACTCAAAACGCTTGCAGCAGATAATTTTGTGGATAATTGGAAAAATACATGGGAAAACTCTGATATGTTTACAATGTAAAAAAGCATTCCTAAT
This sequence comes from Crocidura indochinensis, assembly GCA_004027635.1. Taxonomy (NCBI): domain Eukaryota; kingdom Metazoa; phylum Chordata; class Mammalia; order Eulipotyphla; family Soricidae; genus Crocidura; species Crocidura indochinensis. The sequence continues at coordinate 1,747 of PVKC010036128.1, forward strand.
TTTAAAAAATAATTTAAATCACTATGATTAAAAAGTTATTCATAGTTGGATATTAGTCTTACAAGTTTTCATTCCCATCACAGTGTCAATCTCCCTCCACCAATGTTCCCAGAAGTTACATCTTCAGAGGCATTACAAATTCTTCATTTAGCAAATATTCATTGGCCATCTACTATGTTTTACAAAATGTTTAAGGAGCTGTAAAAAGAATAGAAACCCTTGGCATTAGTAGTTTGAGGCTTATTCCCTTTTATAAACTTTTTTTAGGTAACGAATTGCTTACAGTGTATCATTGTTGTTTTTGCTGCTGTTTTTGAGAAGTCCTGCCCAGTTGTATCAGGTGTTACTCCTGACTCTGTGCTCAGTAATTACTCCTGGCGGTGCTTGGGGGACAATATGGAATATCATGAATTGAACCCAGTTCAGCTGCATGCAAAACAAATATTCTACTCGCTGTACTAACCCTCTGGCCCAAAATATAAAAAAACAAAACCAACTCTTTGGGGGAGGTAGGAGGACACATCCACTATGCTCAGTGATTACTCTTGTTTCTGTGTTCAGAAATTACTCCTGGTAGGCTCAGGGACCATATGGGATGCCAGAGATTGAACCCTGGCAAGTAATATACAAGGCTAAAACCTTACCTGCTGTGCTATCACTCTATTATTTTTCATTTCTAAGACATTCCAAGTAGTTCTTAAGAGGTCCAAAGGTCATATCAGGTCATGGACATCCAACTGGGACATCTGTTTAATGGGAGGCCCTATCATGAATAGCTGTAAAGGTGCCTGTGCCCAGCTATGCAGGGGTCTGCAGGTATATACCCAAAAGAGATCGGTGAAGGACCTGAGATTGGAAGGGATTAAACGTGGGTCCTTATTCGTAAGGAAATTGCCCCCTGATTCTTGAGCCATGTCTCCATTCTAATCTTTTTAACAAAGAATAACAACAAAACTTCTGGAGCTATAGCATAGCCATAGGGCATTTGCCTTGCATGCAGTTGTACCTGGGCTTGATTCTCGGCATCTCATATGGTCACTTGAGCCTGCCAGGACCAAATTTCTGAGCACAGAGCCAAGAGTAATCCCTGAGCATAGCCAGGTGTGCCCCCCCCCCCCATAAAGAAAACAAATCAATGTAAGAATAAATGGGAATATGTTCAATGCTGGTTAAAAAAATATTCTGCCTGGGAAATAAAATGGCAGCTGATACAATTTGCCTTCAAGGAACCTGAGAGTGCAGAATTCTACAAAACCCTGAATCACATTTATGCTTGTAGGTGAAAGCACCAACAATATTCAAAGCCACTTTGTCCAAAAATCACCTTTTTTTTTTTTTTTAAATTTAAAGCCATCTTGCACAGACACAACTGTCATATGCTACAATTTTGCCTGCCAAAAAATTAATTGGCTCTGGCTGACTTTCTATTCATCCCAGATTTATAGAAAACCTACTGAAAGGTTTGTCTACCTCAAGAAAACTTTTGATAAATCCAATTCCACATTTCAGGTTTGAAATAACCTTTTTTTTTCTTGTTTAGTATAGAGATAATCACAACTCTAATTGTGAGGACTCTAGGTAACAGAAGGAAATACATATTTAAAAAATTCTCTGAAGCAGACAATTAAGGAAAAAGCATATCATGAAACAAATAGTCACAACTAAAATTGTAAAGTTATTAATATTTTACATTGATAATGCTTACGTGGTATATGCCATCTAGCAAATGCATTTTTTTTGTGGTTTTTGGGTCACACCCAGCAGTGCTCAGGGGTTAATCCTGGCTCCATGCTCAGAAATTGCTCCTGGCAGGCACGGGGGACCATATGGGGCACCGGGATTTGAACCGATGACCTTTTGCATGAAAGGCAAACGCCTTACCTCCATGCTATCTGCATTTTTGAATGTGTATTGTAAAAGCAATGATTTTTTTCAGAAGAAATGCTAAACTTACACAAAGGTAGACCAATAGAGTAGAAATGTAGGTAAGAGAGACTTAATTATACTCTGAACTCTGTCGTGTTTTATTTTCTTATTTGCTTATTCATATTCAAAGATGAATTAGCATTAAGTTTAGCATTAAGTAAAAAAAGTAATTTAATTGGTAATTGTGTTTTTTTCATCAATTTGGCTTAGCACATAATTGATAGTAAAATAATAAAATTAAGTGACTTTGGGTGACTTAGTTAAAATAAGTTCTAATATTTAATTTTAATATTTTTATAATACAATGTGTCAGATTATCAAATTGTGTCATATCTTTTCCCTACCTATCCTTAGTTTTAATCCAAAATACATCACTAGAGACCCTTTAGATTGTTTTTGTTCTTGATTTTTTAAAAAATCTTTTTAAGTTGGAGAAAATTGAACTCTTTTATTTCTCAGCCAGGGACTTTTACTTCCTATATAGGTTGTTTGCATATTAAAGTTTCTTTGGGTTTTTCATGGGAATGGAAATATTTGTGAAAGTAATTATTTCATAAATCAAATATCTATCCAATCTTGGGAAATATATATACTCAAAGATTTCCTAACTTAATGCAATATAGAAACAGTACTATAGTGCAGCTTGCAAAGGTGGCAAATTCTGGTGAATGTATACATGAAAAGCAAAAATCAGAGAGAGAGAATGAAGATATTGTGTATTTGAGAGTGGTTGCAATTTAACTGAATTGTTCAGCATATTTAGACCTTAGGATTATAATACCAAGATTATCATGTAAACCATTGGAAGATATTAAGAAAGATTTTAAATTTACTGGAAAGGGCATTGTAACAAAAGGCAGTGCAGAAAACATATTGCCATCACTGTCACACATGCATTCACCTCCCTTCATAAGCATCTGAATGCATTTGGCACATGGGGTATGGTAGTCAGTCATTGTACATTTTATAATAACATCAAAATTAGCACTAAATCGACCACAGTTCTTTCCTATATTTTAAAGGCTATGTATAGCTTTTGTATGACATATGGAAATGACAGAGGAAAACAATGAGTAGTAACGAAAACTCTATGAATGAGACATATCAAAAAGAAACTTCAAGGTAGTTCTTAGGTAATACATTTCCTTGTAAGCTGTTGTTATAATTAAAAGCTATGTGATTTTTGGCTATATACTTATAGCTTGTAAGTATAATACTCATAATATTACATACCATATACTTTATTAGTTATATAAAAAGGCATAAAAGTAGGACAACTTTTTAAATTTTATTGAGACCATTATGAATCACAAGTCTTTCACAGTTGTATTTCAGACATATATAGTGAATTAGGGCCATTCTTATTACCAATATTTGCACAAATTTTATAAACTTTTTTAATGAGGAATGAATTTAGTATAAAGTACTGAATTTTGTACATATGATATAACAAAACTTAGGCACCTAATTATGATTATCATGATTATATTTTAAAACAGATCAATTGAATTGCTATAGCTATCTGCCCTTGAATATGTTACAATTTCTGAATCTCTTTGACTTTGGCATCTATATCCTCTCTTGCAGTGTGAGAAAGTTAATAGTAAATTATTAGTGTTAAGGCAAGTGCACACACATCACAAAAACAAGAACAACCAGTGGTGGTGTGGATGCAGGGAGAAAGGGACTCTTATTTCACAACTAGTGGGAATGCAGACTGCTCCAGCCTTTTAAGAAAACAATATAGATATTTCTCAAAAAGCTAGAAATTTAACATCTATATGATCTAGCAAAACTACTCCTAGGGATATACCCCACAAACACAAAAGCAATAAAAACAAAAAACAATGCCCTTGCACTCCTATCTTAATCACAGCACTATTTACAATAGACAGAAATTGGAAACAACCCAGGTACCTGAAAACAGATTTGTGGCTAAAGAAACAGTGGTATATTTACACAATGAAATATTATGCAGCTGTTAGGAAGAAAAATAAAGTCATGATATTTTCTTATACATGGATTGACGTGGAGATTATTATTGCTGACTGAAATTAGCCTGAGGAGAAAGGATAAACATAGAATAATCTCACTCATTTGTGGAGTGAGATATAAGATAAACAAGAGATAGTATGATAACAATACAGAGTATTGTTATGGTAACAGTATGATAACAGTACAGAGACAATAAAGTTAAGGGTCAGCAGGTCCAGCCCAGGGTAGGAAGCTTGATACAAAGATCCATGAGTGTGACTAGAAGGATCTACTTGGACAATGATAGTTGGAACTGATCACTAGGGACAAGAACTCAGTGCTCAAAAGGAGAAGGTGACATGCAAGACACCCCTCTATTCATAGAACAAACAACAGTGCCAAAAATGAAAGAGAGAAATATATAGAGAGAGCGATAGAATGAGAGAGAGGGAGGTAAATTGCCTTTCCTAGTGCAAGGCAGGAGTGGGAGATAAGGAATGGGAGAAAAAAGTGAGACATCGGAAGTAGGAAGGGTACATTGGTGAAGGATGGTATACTTTGTATGACTGAAACCCAATAATGAAACCCAACCATAGTGCTTTAATAAAATTAATTAAAAAATACAAGTGAAAACAAGAGTTGGTTAGTATATATAAAAAAAGAAACCTATGTGAACTGTTTGTGGAAATTTAATGATAGAATCACTATGGATAATAATATGGAGATTCTCCAAAAATAAAAATAGAAATATCATCTGATTCAGTAACTTCACTTTTGGTTAAATATACAAAGAATTCTAAAGAAAGAATTAAAAAGAATTTAAAGGAAAAAATGTGACAGGAACAATTTGATTAACTGGTGAGATACAATCTTTTTTTTTCTTTTTTTTTGGGGGGTCACACCCGGCAGTGCTCAGGGGTTACTCCTGGCTCCATGCTCAGAAATTGCTCCTGGCAGGCACGGGGGACCATATGGGGCACCGGGATTCGAACCAATGACCTTTTGCATGAAAGGCAAACGCCTTACCTCCATGCTATCTCCCAGACCCCGTGAGATACAATCTTAAGACCGAAGTGATATTTGTAATATTATTTCTGATTATTTTAAAATATATTGTACTATTTATAACTTATATCAATAGATTTAGAACTGCTTTATGGTTTAACTTGAATAAATGAAAGCATTTTAAATAAAAAAAACAAATTTAAAAATGATATTTGGCCTCTGATATGTGTTGCAGCATTTTTTTTTTTACAATAGCCACTCTGGGAATAATATGTGTGTATATACACATAATTTATATGTATATACTATGAAGAATTGAAAATATACATCTGCAAGGCATCATGAAAATGGAAAATTCAAAAAAAAAAAACCATGGCATGTAACCAAAAATATTTGGAAAACACACTATAAGAAGTCAAACTTATATAAAAATTGAGGAAGTGGAGAGTAGTTACCGAAGAATATGATTTGAAAGAATTAGGGTAAGGAGGATAAAAGTGTACAGATTTTGGTTATAAGATGAATAAGGTTGAAGGAGTTAATGTAAAATATATCACCTGTAGTCAATAATACAGTATTCTATCACTGAAATTTGCTAAGAAAATTTAACTGAAATATATATAAAAATAAATACAAATTAAAATTACCATTATTTATACTTTTAATATCTTATAATTTCACATATCTTCATATCTAAGTAGCAATGGAAAAATTACCTAGGATAAATGCAATTAGAATAAATCTTGAAATATATCCGTTCAATAGATTTGGAAGAAAATCATAACAAATATAAACCTGATGAGTCCAAACCAATAATCTTTACAATATTTCACCACCATTTGATTATGAAATTTAGAAAAGACGAGGCCAATTTTCATGAATTTTTCTTAATAAAGTTTAACTCAATGTCTGGAATATTCTATAATTAAAAGTTTTCAAGTTATTTAATTAAAAATGTAGACAAAATGAAGAAATAAAACAATTTATATTTATGGTATGCATTGGCAAAAATTCTGTGATAGTAAAGCTTTTAAAACAATTTTGTTATTACTTTCTTAGTTAAAAATATAAAATAGTGAATTCACTCTTCCTGTCTAAATAAACTTTGATAGAGTCTAAAGTTTTTTTCCAAATTGACACATTCTCACACAATAGTAATGTTATTCTGCGCTTGGTTTTCATTGTTATTTTTAAGTCATTGAAATCTGCCTAGCTTAAGGTGGTATATCCTTACCTTATAACTTGGGTCTTTGTACTTATTTTATTAGACTACTAATAATTCTGGGGTCCACATCCTGTAACTTTTAGTGCTAATTCCAGAGTAGTGCTTACTGGTTTGCTGGCAATGCTTTCTGGGAAGGGTCTTATCCAGAACCCCAGACATGCAAGGCAATTGTTTTTGAGTTTCATATTCTCACCTCCAAAATAGTAGTAGTCTTTGATTAAATCTTTTCTTCACAAGTAGATGATTTGGAAAACAGTACATAACATAAAAAAGTCAGTAACTTTTTATTAATTATAGGTCTTTATAATTAAAATTATCATCTTTTAAATCTCTCCAAGAACAATATATTTACTTTATTTATTTAAATAACAGTGATTTATAAAGCTATTGACAGGTGAGTTGGGGCATTATATAAATACCAATCCCAAATCCCTCCCCTTATGAAATGTTTGCATATTCCCTGATATCCCACCCTGTTCTCAGCCTGCCACCATGACAGATATATTACAAAGTTTGGCATTTCAGCTTAAATCTTAAAGTTTTAGTGTTGTTGAGTCTGTGCTTTGGATTGAAAGCTCTCTCACTCCTCCACATCATCAATACAAACGGAGCCCTAAAGCCTGTTCCTCATTGCTTTCCTTTCTCATCTTCTGCCTTTCTGCCTTGATTTCTCTACTTATTTGTCTTTCTTATTCCTAGGATTAAGGGTGGTCTAAGCATCCTCCTTTATTATACTATAATTCATCATCTAGTTATCCTATATATTACAGATAGAGAACAATATTTTAATCTAAGTGAAAGCTCCAAGTCAATGGAACAAAACTGGGATCTCTTTCCTTTGCTAAACAATTTTTGTTTCTTAATAACTGTTCTCTTGAATAATGTGGTTAATTCTATTGAATAATGTGATTAATCTCATGGCAAATAATATGCAAAACGTTTAGTAAAAACACATGTTTAGTAAAATCAGTGTTTTAAATAGCCACTACTACTTAGTTATTATTGTCTTACTTTTCTTTGACCTTTATTTTTCATGCACAGTACCCATAATAATATAAAACAATCACAACGTTCTAGCTCTATTTGTCCCTGTTTATTCTCGTCAACTTATTCGTTATACTTTATCACCAATTTATTATGTGATACATTTAACATCATCTGTTTTACCTAAGCAAAATAGACAATGGAGGATAATAATTTGCTTAAGTTCTCATAGTGAGTATAGATTTGTGAATCACAGCACAGTAATCTGCTTTGTAATTTCTTTTCTTCCTCACATGGGAATCTGAAGTGTCAGAATTTCACATCAAGTCTAATGAATCAACAGGTACTAATTACTTAAAGGTACAATTTTGAAGCATATTTGAATCAAGATTGTTTTCCCAGGTCTAGAGCAATAGTTCAGTGTGTAGGGTATTTGCTTTGCATGCCAAAACAAAGGCCAGGTTTTGATCATCAATCAACATTCCATATGATCCCATGACCACTGCCTGAAGAAATCCAGGAGTAAACCTAAGCACAGCTGGGTTTGGTTCTCCCCTCCAAAGACTTTCCACCTTAAGACAAGGGGCTAATATCTAAGATATAAAAGTTGCTGACAGAACTTAGTAAGAAAAAATCATCTAACCCCATCAAAAAATGGGGAGAAGAAATGAACAGACACTTCCTCAAAGAAGTAATATAAATTTCCAAAAGGCACATGAATAAATGCTCCACATCACTAATTATCAGGGAGATGTAAATAAAAAAAAACAAACAATGAGGTACCATATTATGCCACAGAGACTGGCACACGTCACAAAGATCCAGAACAATAAGTGCTGGCAAGGATGTGGAAAGAAAGGAACTTTCTTTCATTGTTGATGGGAATGCTGCCTAGTTCAGCCCTTATGGAAAACAATATGGAGACTCTTCAAAAAACTGGAAAATTAAGCTCCCATATGATCCAGCTATACCACTCCTAGGGATATACTCTAGGAACACAAAAGCGAAATACAAAAATCCCTTCCTTACACCTATATTCATTGCAGCACTATTTACAATAGTCAGACTCTGGAAATAACAACATGCCCTTCATCTGATGAACGACTAAAGAAACTGTGGTACATGTACAAGATGGAATATTATGCAGCCATCAGGAGATGAAGTCATGAAAATTTTCTATACATATATGGACATGAAAACTATTATACTGAGTGAAAAAAGTCAGAGGGAGAGAGATAGACACAATAGTATCTATGGATTTTAAGAAAAATAAAATACATTATTATAATAATGCCCAGATTTGAGGGTCAGAAGGACTGGCTCACGATATGAAGCTCACTTCTAGGAGGGATGAGTGCATTTAGAACACTAACAATTATCATGACAATGTTCATGAGTGGAAGAAGTAGAATGCCCATGTCAAATAAAGACAGGGTTTGGGGTGGAGGGATATGGGGTGAATTGGTGGTGGGAATGTTGCACTGGTGAAGGAAGGTTTTCTTTTTGTGGCCAAAATCCAACTACAGTCATGTTTGTAATCACAGTGTTTAAATAAAAATAAAAAAATAAAATTGAATTAAAACAAAGACTGTCTCCAAATTAGAATTGCAGGCTACTCTTACAAAGAAATATGTGTTTTCTCAATATCAAGTGGTAATTCTAAGGCTCAACTCAATGGATTTCCTAATTTAACACTCAGAGAGAGATTATAAACAGAATCACCTATTAGATTTAGAAAAAGAATATGTTGACACCTTACCATATTAGATAAATAGTGATTTTAAAAGTCAAAATGTTTATTTCAATAGAAAGAGATCAAATAAAAAATTTGAAATTCAGCAAGGAGCGCTAAATTATTCAAGGGGCTTTCCTTACAAGTCTTTATGTTTCTGCCAATTTACAAAGAAGATATAAGCATTTCTTTATATTTATATATGATTTAGAAGATGCTCAATTTAAACTAAAATTTTAGTTATTAAAATTTAGAACCTCTATTCATGCTAGTACTCTAAAGTTATTATCAAATTGCCTACAGTGTATAGAAGAAAAATCTATTTTACTTCACCTAGTATTCTTTAGTGTTTGGTGGGATGAGTTATGTTTATGTCACAAAATTTGGTTAGTATTGAATGACATTAATAGGGCTATCTCAGATGCCATCATTATATATTTATGGTATAATGAGTGACAAGCCAAAAGAATTGAAGAAATCAATGATGACAAAAGGTCAGATATAGTACAACAGGTTTGCTTAAATGCAGCTGACCTGAGTTTGGCCCTCAGTAGCCCAAATAGTACCCTGCATTTCACCAGGAATAGATTCTGTGAGCAAGGACCAAGTCCTGAGCATAGCCAGGTATGGACTACTTTCCAATTAAAAAAAATAACTGAAGGCAAACCAATGATTTTTTTAAATAGAAATCAAAATATCAAGGAAGAAGAGGAAAGAAGTAGGGATGAGGAGGTGTATTTGCAACAGCATTAAGGCATTGGTCAATGGTCATGAGCACTTTGACAATTTAGAGATAAGGTAACTATAATAGCTATCTATAACAAAATCTAACAGTCAATGCTATTAAAAATTGTGACCTAAACTATAACAAGAAAATAAATAAATAAGAGTTGTTTTTAAGGAGGTAGAATGCAAAAAGAGAGAGGGAATCATGGGTCATTGTTGGAGGGTGGTGACTTTAGTGGTGGGTTTGAATTTCAAATATTGAATTTCCCAAACACTGTTGTTAAGATCTAAATAAACATGTGCCTGAATTTTAGAAAAAAAATTCAAACTAAGTAAACAAAATTATTTATCAAAATATTTTTGTCATAATTTCTGCTCCTTAACAGATAGTAATGGTGGTCTTATTATTTGGAGTTATTTACAGCATAATAACATTCGCATGATTTTATCTTCTTCCTTAAATGTATCTCTTTTTACCTGTTCAGAGTAATCATAATCTTGATCTCTTGTGGTTATTAAGGTTCATTTAATTAATATATTTTAAGGAAGATATGTTGTAAAATTCATTCTTGTCATATGCAATTAAATAATAGGGCTATAGAAATAATACAGGGGTTTAGGAACTTGCTTTGCACTTGGCAGCACTTCGAGCATAGTGATAAAAGTAGTCCCTGAGCATCAACAGGCATGATTCCAAACACCACCTTGACCCTCTGCATAAAAGAAATTAAAATAATTTTTTAAAGAATGCAAACTGGCAAACTAGCTAAAATGAAAGAACTTTTAAGATGTTTTTGAACTATACTTTTCTCTAAGTTGTTAAACAACTTCTCTACATCTCCTACCTCACTTAATTTTCGTTTTCTCTTTGGCCACCAGGACTCCACTGATTTTCTTCATTTCTCACAGTGTGGAAGACCTAATCAGTATTGAAGCAGACTCCAGTAATTAATTGGAGGAAATACTTGTCTTTCTCTCTGATTGTGTACAAAAACCTTACCTGTTTCTTTTTAATCACTTTAAACGGGTTTGCTACATGACTACATCTTCAGAAGTGCCTAATAACTACACTTAAATTTTTACTTAATTTTAGTTCCCAATGAAGCATTATTTTATTCTGTTAAATATGTTTACAAGTTTTTATGAATTACTTTATTTTCATATTGTAGCGCTTCAGTTAAACTTGTGTGACTGAAAAAACCTTCTCAAATTTATTCTTTTCCTTGGTATTGAGATTTTTATAATCACACAAAGACTTAGCATTTCAACTTAACAAAATTTTATCCTTAAAGAACAATAATTCTAGTTATTTTCTAGGACTTGTTTTCTTCTTTCCTAAAATTTAATAGCACAGTTTACTGCCCTTTAAAGGTTCGCTGAAAGAATTCTATAGCAAAAAGTCAGCAGATATTATATTTATATCTTTTACGGAATGAGTATGTTCTCAGAAACTTGAATGTATTTTTATTTGTCTTATTTTTTTTTTTTGGGTCACACCCAGCAGTGCTCAGGGATTACTCCTGGCTCCATGCTCAGAAATTGCTCCTGGCAGGCACGGGGGACCATTGGGGCACCGGGATTCGAACTGATGACATTTTGCATGAAAGGCAAACGCCTTATCTCCATGCTATCTCCCGGACCCCTTGAATGTATTTTTAAAATGTGTTTATAAGTAAGGCCTCTCCAGAAATCTCAGGATACCATGCTATTTTTCCAGTCTTTAAATTTATCTCTTTTTCATTGATTTTTAAATGATACATATCAACATGTCTTGACTTCCTTCCTTACTATGTTTTAAAGATTCCTCTCTAGGATGACTAGAATGGTTTCTTCTATATGCATTCTTCAATGTTTTCAGCTGGTCAAATTTTTTAAAAATGTAAGTTACAAAAGCAGAAATGGAGACTACCAAATACTAGTTCCAAGCTGTTTAGAGAAAAATTTAGGAGCACTCTTAGATGTGGCCCTGGAGGCTACAGGCAAGGC
>PVKC010036129.1:0-13312 GCA_004027635.1 Crocidura indochinensis
GTGTGTGTGTGTATGTAGACTAGTAGCTTAACTTTCCTAAGTAATTGAATTGGGCTATGTATTTGTTAGTACGACCAGCCTCATAATGTATCATAAACTAAAGCAAGATATTTGATGCTCATGTCAATATTTTGTATACTTTTTCCTAGCTTGATTTCTTACCAATAGTCAATACAAAGAGCAAGTCACTTCCTTAAAATTTTTATTCAATATGTTTTTTAGAAAATTTAGCTTTAATTTTTTGTTTATTTTTTTGGGGGGGCACACCTGGTAACACTCAGGGGCCACTCCTGGCTATGCACTCAGAAATAGCTCCTAGCTTGAGGGACCATATGGGACGCCGGTGAATCAAACTGTTGTCCATCCTAGGCTGACACATGCAAGGCAGATGCCTTACGACTTGCACACCACTCCAGACCCTAATTTGTTTTTTTTTTTTTTTAGGTTTTGAATATCACCAGGCATTGCTCAAGGATCACTATAGCAGACCCTGAAAACCATATGGAATACAAGGGATTAAACCTGGGTCACCTGCATTCTAAGAAAAGTATACTTTTCCATTCCTTATCCACTTACTATTGTTCTGACCACCTAGCCTCAAGTTTTCATAATATGAAATATATTTAATGTATATAAAAAGAGCAATTTAAAAGTCTATATGCATGATTTAAATTCTAGGCAGTTCAAAAAGTGAATTCAAAGTTTCCTTTTTAAACTAAAACTAATATTTCAAAGAAGTAGGGCTTCATCACCTAATTTCTCAGAAATTCTGTTTATCCTAAAGAAGATACAGGGGTCTTCACAATTATGGGAGATGCTAGCTTTAGAGAAAGACAATGATTATTTTATTTTGCTTGTTATTTATAATAATTCATTAGTTTATTTGTCAATATCTACACTCAGTTTTAAAATAATGCTCAATATAAAAGAGCTCAATTTATAGATAAACTATGTTTACACTTTCATGTAATCTAAAATAAAAAATATCATGACATTATAGCCAAGGACTCTTGAAATTATTAGTTATTAATTACAAGAAAGTCTTAAAAAGATGAAAAAAATAAAAGACCAATAAATAGCAGACCTTTAACACTTGTTACATTTTAAATGGAGCATTAAAAGAAAAATTATGTGGCTTCTTGATCTCTTCAGGAGTCTGTTGAGGAAGACCCCCATGAACTTAGTCAATTTACTCCCATCAAGTTTCACCCATCAAGTTTCACCCGCCACGTTAACCGGCCAGGTAGGCAGATCCAGCTCACAAGGTGGTACCATCTCCTGCCTGGCGCCTTTATAAAGTCTCTGCATCTCTTCATTTTTGGCTTCCTGATCCCAGTGTGAGACTACTGAAGAAAGATCCCCATGAACCTAATCAACTTAATCCCATCAAGGTTCCTGCTTTTTCAATTTCAGAAAAGAATCTAAAAACTAAAGCCCAGGTCCAGATGTATTCACTAAAAATTCTTTCAAAACTTTCTAGAGGAACTACTCCCAATCCTTTTTAGATTCTTTTGTGAAATTGAAAAATCAGGAACACTACCAAGTAGTTTTTATGAAACTAAAATCACCCTGATACATAAACCAGACAGAGATGTTGCAAGAAAAGAAAACTACAGACCTATATTCCTGATGAACACAGATGCAAAGATTCTCAACAAAATCTGACAATTACGATCCAATGCCACATCAAGGAAGTCATACACCTTGACCAAATAGAATTCATTCCATAAATGCAAGGATGGTTTAGCATACATAAATCAACCAACAGAATACACCATATCAAAAAAAAAGAAAAATGAAAACTGTATTGTTATATCAATCGAAACAGAGAAAGCATTTGATAAGATCCAACACCCATTCTTGATAAAAAAAAAAAAACCTCTTGTCAAGATGGGAATGGAAGGAAATTTTCTCAATATAGTCAAGGCCATCTATCACAAGTCAATGGCAAATATTATTCTCAATATATCAAATAAATGATCAAATAAAGCATTTCCTCAAAAATCTGGTATAAGAAAAGGCTGCCCTCTCTCACCACTTCTATTCAACATAGTTCTGGAAATTCTTCAAGAAAAAGATATCAAGGTCATCTAGATAAGAAAGGAAAAAATTAAGCTCTCACTGTTTACAGCGACATGAAAATATATTTAGAAAACCCTAAAGATTCTAACAAAAGCTTCTAGAAAAAAGTAGATTCATAAAGCAAAGTGCCAGGCTACAAAATTAACATGTAAAAATCAATGTCGTTCTTATAGACCAATAACAGGGAAGAAATAGACATTAAGAAAATTTACATTGGGGCCGGGCATGGCGCTGGAGGTAAGGTGCCTGCCTTGCCTGCGCTAACTTAGGATAGACCGCAGTTCGATCCCCGGTTCCCCATATGGTCCCCCGTGCCTGCCAGGAGCGACTTCTGAGCAAATAGCCAGGAGTAACCCCTGAGTGTCACCAGGTGTGACCCCCCCCAAAAAAAAGAAAATTTACATTTACATCAGTGTCACACAAAATCAAATATCTTGAAATCAACTTAATTAAAGACATAAAGGACATATACAAAGAAAACTACAAAACCCAGCTTCAAGAAATAAAAGAGGACACAAGAAAATGGAGACACGTACCCTGCTCATGGATTGGCAGGATTAACATAATTATAATGGCAATATTTTCCAAAGCATTGTACAGTCTTAATGCAATCCTTACATTCTTCAAAGTGGAACAAACATTCCTAAAAGTCATTTGGAACAATAAACACCCACGATAGCTAGAGAAATCCTTGGGAAAAGGAGTATGGAAAGCAACGCTTTCTCTAACTTTAAATTGTATTATAAAGCTATAGTCATTAAAACAGTTTGGTATTGGAATAAAGACAGACCCTTACATCAGTGGAATAGACTTGAGTATTCAGAGAAATTGTCCCAGATATACAATCAATTAATCTTCAATAAAGGGGCAAATAATGCAAAATGGAGCAAAGAAAGCCTCTTCAATAAGTGGTATTGGAGCAACTGGTCAGGTGTTTGCAAAAAAGCAAACTCAGACCTCCATCTAACACCATGCACAAAGATCATATCCAAATGGATTAGATACCTTGATATCAGACCTGAAACCATAAGGTATATTGAACAACATATAGGTAAAACACTCCATGACATTGAGACTAAAGGCGTCTTCAAGGTGGAAACAGCACTCTCCATATAAGTGGAAACAGAGATAAACAGAGGGAACTATATTAAGCTGAGAAGCTTCTACATCTCAAAAGAAATAGTGCCTAGGATATAAAAGCCACCCACAGAATGGGAGAAACTATTCACCCAATACCTGTCTGACAAGGGGCTAATATCAAAAATATACAAGTTACTGACAGAACTCAACAATAAAAAAATCTAAGCCCTTCAAAAAATGGGGAGAAGAAATGAACAAATTCTCAAAGAAGAAATATATATATGGCCAAAAGGTACATGAAAAAATGTTCCACATCACTAATTATTAGGGAGATGCAAATCAAAACAACAATAAGGTACCATCTCACACCACAGAGACTGGCAAACATCACAAAGATCAAGAACAATAAGTCTGGTGGGAATGTGGGGAGAAAGGAACTCTCATTCATAGCTGGTGGGAATGCCATATAGTTCAGCCTTTATGCAAAACAATATGGAGATTTATCAAAAAACTGAAAATTGAACTCCCATATGACCCAGCTATACCACTCCTATGGATATACCCTAAGAACACAAAAATGCAATACAAAAATCTTTTCCTTACACCTATATTCATTGAAGTACTATTTGCAATAGCCAAACTTTGGAATCAACCAAGATGCCCTTTAACAGGTGAATGGCTAAAGAAACTGTGGTACATATACACAATGGAATATTATGCAGTTGTCAGAAGAGATGAAGTGATGAAATTTTCCTATACATAGATGGACATGGAAACTATTATGCTGAGTGAAATAAGTCAGAGGGAGAGACACACACAGAATAGTCTATCTTATCTATGGGTTTTAAGAAAAATAACAGACATTATTGTAATAATGCCCAGAGACAAGGGATAAAAGATCTGGCTCACAATATGAAGCTCACCATGAAGAGTGGTGAGTGCAGTTAGAGAAATAACTACACTAACAACTACCATGACAATGTTAATGGGTGAAAGAAGTAAAATGCCTGTCTTGAATAAGGCAGGGGGTAAGGGTGGAGGGACATGGGTGCATTACTGTTGGGAATGTTGCACTGGTGAAGGGGGATATTCTTTTGGTGACTGAAACCCAACTACAGTCATGTGTATAATCATGGTGTTCAAATAAAATAAAATTTAAAATAATTATGGAAGAGCTATGTTTTTTTTTGTAGTTTGTTGTTCTGTTTTTGTTTGGTTGGTTATTTTTTGCTTCTTGGACTTTATTTTTACTGAGCACTAAAGATTGCTTCCAAATTATGTTGTTTATGTAACAAGTTTCTTTTCCTGGGACATAAAAAAAAATCTGAATGTTTAAAATTTTGTCTATTCACTAAAGTATAACATTTAGACTACTATCACAAAAAGAAGAGAAAATTTATGGGTCAGAAAGTGTTCAGTTCCACCCCTTAAGAACAATGTATGACATTGTGTAGAACATTAAATGATTTTTTTGTTTCTTTGCTTTTGTATTTTTTCTTCTAGAAAGGACTTAGCAGAAAACTAGAAGACTGCAAGTTTCTCTGAACCACCACTGACCTTTTATTATTTTTGATTGATTTTGAGTTATGCACTGCAGTATAGGGGCTGTGAGAGATTGGACTATCATCTCCCACATGTAAAGCAAACTAATGTTCTTGTCTTTAGAACTGTCTCCCAGATCACGACTTTTCATCGGGTACTGCATAGAGATGGGTTGTTAGAGACTGTGCCAAATGGCTGTGGGAGGTGGCTAAGTCACTTCTCTTTCCAATGAATCATTTGGCCCATTCTCCCACGTAAAAACTCTGCATCTCACAAATACTGAGTACCAGAAAATTTGAGGAAAAATTTTAATCAAAATTTAGATTCCCTTCTTGGTTCAAAAGCAAAAGATACTTCCCTACCAAAGAGAATGTTTTTTAAAGTTGATTAATCCTGCCCTTTTTGGGGGGGTAGTAAATATGTTTTTTTTTTCTTCATCTTCAATATTCACGAATACAAGATGATGATTGTTGACACCAAGGAATTTTTCCAGCCTCAAGTCCTTCCTGAACGAGCATATCACGTACTTGTTTATATCTCAACTTCTAATAGCAAGTGATAGCAAGTGTAGTTCTTTAATGAAAGATGCAGGTAGTTTAATAGAATCTTCTTTTGGTGCATAGGAAATCCTAGTACTAATGGGTTAATTTGATTAAAGTCTGGTTTAAATCAACCAGGATTTCACTAGATGGGCAGAGTTAGAATAATGCTATTTTATATCTGCCTATTTTCTTTTCTTTTTTTTTTTTTGGGGGGGGGGTCACACCCGGCAGTGCTCAGGGGTTATTCCTGGCTCCATGCTCAGAAATTGCTCCTGGCAGGCACGGGGGACCATATGGGGCACCGGGATTCGAACCGATGACCTTTTGCTTGAAAGGCAAATGCCTTACCTCCATGCTATCTCCCGGGCCCCGCCTATTTTCTTAAATATAATTTTACCTGACATAAAATATGAGAACTGTATAGCTAAAGGAATTATGACATGCATATAAATCACATACTGTATTTTTATACTATATATTTTTACTTAAATCATTAAAATATAAATATCTAATTTTACAGATGTATAATATTGATAGTATACACAGGTTCAAGTTATCAATAAGGTTCTTCAAACTAAAAATGATTACAACCCATGGAAAAGGCAACATTAGAGATTATGGAATGTAAGCTCCTAAGTGGTTTTATTTAAAATTAATATGCTCATAAGGGGCCAGCGAGGTGGCACTAGAGATAAGCGCTAGCCAAGGAAGGACCGTGGTTCGATCCCCCGGCATCCCATATGGTCCCCCAAGCCAGGGGCGATTTCTGAGCGCTTAGCCAGGAGTAATCCCTGAGCATCGAACGGGTGTGACCCGAAAAACAAACAAAAATGAGAAATAAAATATGCTTACAAGATATAAAATTGAGTACCCAAAATGAAGGTGTCAAATATCTTGAATATAAGTACAGGCACATCTAAAACTTTGGTGGGGGAGAAGAGTTTGAACCACACTCGTGGTGATCAAGGCTTACTCCTGTGCTCAAGGGACCACATGCAGCACCAGTCACAAGCAAAGCAGGAATCTTTTTTGTTGTTGTTGTTTTTTGTTTTGTTTTGTATTTGGGCCACACCCAGCAGCGCTCAGGGGTTACTCCTGGCTATGCGCTCAGAAGTTGTTCCTGGCTTGGGGAACCATATGGGAACCCGGGGATAGAACCGCGGTCCGTCCTAGGCTAGCGCAGGAAAGGCAGGCACCTAGCCTCCAGCGCCACCCGCCGGGCCCCAAAACAGGAATCTTAACTCCTGAACTATACTTCTGTCCCCAAAGTTAAAACCTTTATCCATATTAAGTACAAATCTTTGGTTGACTTCTTTGGGTAATCAATTTAGATAGTTAAAATGCTCTCCCTTGAAGTTATTATATTTACCAGATTTATTCTCCTAAAGATTAAAAAGATTATACAATCTAACCGCTGTAGTTGTGACATTGCATATCACCACCCAAATGTTCTAATTTCATGATTGCGCATCTTTATATAAATTATATAAGATGGCAATTACAATAACGAGATGAATAGCAACAATAGAAAAAAACCTTCAAATTTCCATTAAAATAACATTAAAAATGATATGAAAATCACCTGACAAAGTGATACAAGAAAATAGTTTTTAAGATGAATAAAACATATAATAGCAAACAACCTGACAAAACACCTCAGTCTCAGCAAAAGGGAGATCTTGAGCATTAAGGTTTAATGCTGGGCATTAAATTGAGGCTTCGCACACCCAAACCATATGCACAGTCTTGTAGCTTGCCTCTCTGGCACTGCTCTCTGGTTTTCTTTTTTTTTTTTTTTTGGTTTTTGGGTCACACCCGGCAGTGCTCAGGGATTACTCCTGGCTCCATACTCAGAAATTACTCCTGGCAGGCACGGGGGACTATATGGGGCACCGGGATTCGAACCGATGACCTTTTGCATGAAAGGCAAATGCCTTACCTCCATGCTATCTCCCAGGCCCCGCTCTCTGGTTTCTTTTGAAAAAATTTATATATCTGAGACATGTTATGAGTCTATCAAGTTAAAAAATCATAAAAGTCTGATATATACTATAATTTTTACACTGAGGCTTAAATTTATCTATGCCTCTTTATCATTTACATGTAAATCTTATTTATAAGTTTTATGTTTCAGGCACTTATTTATATTTAATGTTACATATATTTCAGAACAGCCCTGAAGTATGATTTTTTAAATGACAACAGAATCTCTACTAAGACACTGAGGAATAGAGAGCTACAGTACAGTTATAATTTTCTATTTTCTTTTAAATAAAAGAGTTAAGACAGATCTGACTTCTGGTCTGTGCTAACCAATTAGGCATTTACTGACTGACACCTTCACACAACTTGTGTGAAGTGTGTGAAGTTGTAACGATAACTACAACATGGTCACAGACCTAAAGGCAAAAAGTATCTTGTAGATTGGAGAGATACACAATAAAAATTTCAATACACAATGCAAAGAGCTCAGAGAAAGGTTTTAGGAGTTTTTACTATGAAGTAGGTTTCCTAAGATAGAATTAAGTATATGATATGTTTTATCAGACAGATGTGGCTTTAATAATCATGTCAAGATGCCTTAATGTAAGGATGTATCGGAATGTTTAAGAAATAAAAATAGAAAAAAATAAATTAATATTTAAGAAATGAAATATAGTGCAGATGTGTTGCCTGCACACATGGTGCTAGAGCATATGTCACCCACAATTTCCCTCTTGAAATGGGAACTGTCCAACTTTAACTTTGGGAGTTATACTTGGGCTCTCTCTGCCTTTGGAGAAGCCCGTGCTCTTTTTAAATCATGTTTCTCTCTTTCTTATCCTCTCCCCCTTCTACCTCAGTACCAATTAATAACATCTGCTTTATTCTAAAAAAATTGAAATATGTAATTTCAGAAAAGAAAATTCAATTTCTTAGATGGTCTGGGACTTGCATAATGTTGGTGAGTCATAGATTCTCCAATTAAATGATTAATAAAGCTATCTATTTATTCTTTAAGAAATTAATAGAACAAGTGATATAACCAATAGATTTTTGAAGGATGCAAGGATGTAAACAAGACAGGCAAGAGCTCTCCTGCTTTTGAGCTCATAGAATTTTCAGAAATGTCAATGGAATGTGTTCAATGTTACATCAAGGAAATGGGAATGTGCTTTGGAAGCCCACAAGAAAATTTCTAATACAGATGTACTGAAGAAAATGAGATCTAAACCGAGATTATGAAGTAGTAAGGTAAAGAGGAAAGGTAGAATCCTGGTAGTCCGAGAAAGATTGTGATGTAAAAACCTGGAGCATTCTATTTTATTTTATTTTATTTTATTTTATTTTTTTGGTTTTTGGACCACACCCGGTGACGCTCAGGGGTTACTCCTGGCTATTCGCTCAGAAGTCGCTCCTGGCAGGCACGGGGGACCATATGGGGAGCTGGGGGATCAAACCGCGGTCCGTCCTACGTTAGCGCAGGCACCTTATCTCCAGCGCCACCGCCCGGCCCACCTTATTTTTTTTTCTTTTCTTCAAACAGAACCACACAACTTGAACCATCTTGTTCCGTCTCTCAAATTGAGGGGGAAATAATGGAGAGTATCAAGACCAAACAGTTGTATATCACTAAGTAGTAGTAAAAATGATCGAACTTAAACATCAAATCCAAAGCCAACGAAAACAGAATCGATACTCAATTTACAACAAGCTAGACACAGAGGGGACCACTTATACTAGTAGCCTGGGGAGTATATGAGGGGGATATGGGATGCATGCTGGAAATAGGGGTGGAGGGAGGACAACTTTGGTGGTGGGAATTCCCCTGATTCAATGTCATATGTACTTAAAATATTACTCTGAAAGATATGTAATCCACTTTGGTCAAAATAAAAATTATTATTAAAAAAACAACCTGGAGAAGTATATACAGGGGCAGGAGTCCATGTACAAAACACATATGCACACACACAACACATAAACACACACCCATAAGAAATTTAGTCTGTTTGGAGAGTCATCATCATATAGAGAATATGGTAAAGGTGACTAATAATGGTATCATCAGGAAGGAAATATATTGTACTCAAAGAGGGTTTTAGGTTAATCACGTGCATAGAAAAATCTTTACACAGGCTCTTTGGTTGCCTTACATGCTTAAGTTATGTCCTTTTTTCTGTAGTAGAAATCAAAAACTGATTTTAGAGTTTCTGGTTAATAAGAGGCACGGACACATGAAATGACAAAATATAAGGAGGGAGACCAGAAAAATCTAGGGAATAAAACTAAGGGATCTAAGTGTATCTTGTTAGGTGGAGCCTAATAAATGAAATCAAGTCAAAGGTTATATATAATCACTCATGGCAGATGTCTCATTTATGAGCTGTCTCTACCCAGCAAAATTTCTTCTAAATAAAGCATATTTGCTGAAGCAAAATTTCGTATAAACGAAGCACATTACCATGTGGAGTGGTCCCTCAGAGAATCTGAAAGATAGCATCTGGAAGTGAGATTTCGTAAGAGAGCATTTAGATATAGGTGACTGCAACTTGTGAAAAAAAAAGTTAATTTATCAACCCTTGAAATGTTTCTTGTCATGAAAATTCTGGCTTTTGTAAGTTGGTGTGGGCTATTAGCAAATTTAATAGCTCGTGCTTCAATTGCTCTTTCTACTACTTGCTGTCATCAAATAAAAGTTGTGAATGCTCAGAAGAAGGCACAAAATGCTAGAGTATTAATATTATAAGTAAATAATTCCAAGGAGATTTTTACAAGGCAGGCTAAGGAACCAATTAATGGGGAGAGATATGATGAGAGTTGAGTTTTAGAGTGATCCTTCTGATGGTAATGGAATAAGCGAAGAAGAACACAGAAGGCTAGTTAGGAAGAAGTAAAGAGTCAAGTGAGGGCTAGAGCAAAGGCACGGTGGTAGGGCATTTGCCTAGCATGTGGCTGACCTGGGACAAATCAGGGTTTGATTTCTGGCATCTCACTGGTTCCCCAAGACTGCCAGGAGATATTACTGTGTGCAGAGCCAGGAGTAACCCCTGAGCGCCACTGGGTGTGGTCCCAAAACAAACAAACAAAAAATACAAAAACCAAAAGAAAAGCTCAAGTGAAAGAATGATGGTGTTCTCCTTGAATTGAGCAAGAGAAGGGATCCAGAAAGAGTGGCTTCAGGCAATGCATGGAAGGTGAGTAGCATGTATAGCTAGTGAAGGCAAAATGCAAAATGACACCTAGATATACCTAGATATATATTGTATTTCCTTAATAATAACAGAAAACAGAAATTGGAAATTCTATAAGAGGTTCAATTTGGGTGGACAAGCAAAGGTTGAAAGAATAACTTTTATTTTAACACTAAAGAAGCTACCTTTGTGGCATACAAGGGACTGTATCCAAAAAAAGCAAATATAAAGCATCAGGTATAGAGCTCAGGAGGGAAATGTGGGGTGGAGATAGACACAAATGTTTTGGATCAACCTGCAACTTCTAAGGAAAAAGGTAAGTTCAAATCTAAACACTTACCCCTTCCAATTTAAGAAAAGTTTCTGTTTATACTCCATCCGATCAATAAGAAATGCCTTCACAAAATTCTCATCGTTCCTGTACAATCAAAAAATTATGGGACAAGAACTATATTTTAATGATGGTATTCCTCTCAAACTCAACACCTTAAGTGACATTAATTCTCACTTCCCATCTTGTATGGCTTTTTAATAATAATTATCAGACCAGGAAGTTCAAAGGTTCAAATATTATTTTAATTGCCTTTCTCAATTTATCTTCTTAACTTCATCTTTGCAACAGACATTAATGACTGCAACTTACTTTCCCCATGGAGGAAATGATTCCTGAAAAGTGTTGCCAACAAAACCCAGTGTGAGAAATCTTAATTAGTGATTATAAGCAAGCTCTTGGAAAGCCCATTTTCGTTGGGGGTGTGTCACTTTTCCGTCATATTTTCCATTTCAAAAGAATTTTTAACTTGGCTATATTGCTTTTCAGTTGAAGGGAACTATTGCAGGCAATTTTTCTTTTTAACATTAGCACAGGACATTTTTGTTCCTAGACAATAGCTTAAATATTTGCTACTGTTTGGTTGAGAAAAAGAGAAAGAACTCATTATGGTCTTTTCTTTTTCTAAAATGATGAATAAATTTAATTGGGCATTTTTCTTCTTTGGAAACACTAGTTCATACCAACTTCCTGCATGCTTAGAAGAGTGAGCAGTCAACTTCTCAGAATCACTTAAAAGGCTCTTTTCTCAGAGTTAAAGCTAGCTAAAGTGACTGCCATAAGGCAAGCCTGTAGCCAAGGAAGGTGATGATTCTATCATACATCTTGTCATAGCTTTCTGTGCACAATAATATATGCCATACTATTTTTTGTATTATGGTTTTCTTTCTTTTGCCCTTTCTTCTCTTAAATTGATATTTATAGCCTCTAGAAGGACTCCTCCCATATTTTGCTTGTTTGATTTTTGCCCCGTTTTATTTTTTTTCTTTCCTTAAATCAGAACCACATAAATTGAACTGTCTTGTTCTGTCTCACAAATTGAGGGGAAAATAATGGAGGGTACCAAGACCAGTCATATGAACATTAAATAGAAATAAAAAATGATCAGACTTAAACATCAAATCCAAGTCAACAACAGAATCTATACCCACTCTATAACAAGTTAGACACAGAGGGGACCACTTATACTAGCAGCCCGAGGGGTAAAGGTGGGGGATATGGGATGCATGCTGGGAACAGGAGAGAAGATAGCATTGGTGGTCTATTAATATGACATTTTTTAAAGAATGAACTGTGGTTTCTGATTTGGATATTGGCACACTTTAAAGAAATACGGTGTATTTTCCACTCCATTTGTACTCCTGGCCTTGCCTTCCACCTCTTTGCAAAGCATCTGGTAGTGAAATTGTGGGAGACTTTGAAATGTCAGGAAAGTGTCATTACCATTATTACCTGCCATTATGATGAACATTCATGCAGTTTGATTCTGAAGACAAGAAAAATACTATAACCATTCTTAAAGAGGTCTACAATTTCTTTTTGAGTTTTGGCCACATCCAGCAGTGCTCAGGGATTACTCTTGGCAGGCTCAGGAGAACTTATGGGATGCCAGGGACCAAACCCAGGTTGGTCATATAGAAGATAAATGCCCTGTCCTCTGCACTATCACTTTAGCCCTATGTCTACTATTTATCTATTCAGGAAATGCCCCATAACTGATTCCTTTAGACTATAGATTCTATATATTAATTATTCCTATATAGAAATAATCATTCCTCCTTTGTGGGAAATTATTTCCATATGAAATAAAGGAGAGTTACTGTTAACACTCCAGAAATAAACAAAGTTCTTTATAAGTTTTCATTTTTAACAAAGTGGAATCTAAAATAGAAAAATATGCCTAAGTATTGTTATAGCTCAGTGCATTTCACAAAGTGAGCACACTCATGTAAACAGCACTAAGACCAAGAAATGAAAGACTAGAAGGGTCCCAGAAGGCTTCCTCTCATTTTCAATTTCTATCCACAACTCTCCACAAGTATAAATGCAAATCTTTCTTTTGTTAACTTAAGAGTCATTAGTCTATATTTGAAGGTTATTTAACTGGTATCTTAGATTTCACATTTTTTAATAAATGGTTCTTTTCATTCAACATGAAGATTTGTGAGATTCATTCTTACTGTTTATATTTGAGGTCCCTTCATTTTGCTGTTTTTACAGCATTTAACTTTAATAGATAGCATGATATCGATTCATATATGGAGAAATATTTGGAATTACTCTGTTCTTTTTTTTTTTTGAGGAAAGGGGGCATTTTTCAGAAGTGGTTAGTTTGCCTGAAAACCACACCTGATGTACTCAGGTTATAAGAATTTAGGTTTAGGGGCCAGAGAGATAGCGCAGCAATGTTTGCCTTGCAAACACCCAATCCAGGACCTAAGGTGGTTGGTTTGAATCCAGGGGTCCCATAGGATCCCTAGGAGCTATTTCTGAGCAGATAGCTAGGAGTAACCCCTTAGCACCGCCAGGTGTGGCCCAACCTTCCCCTGCCCCCCCCCCCC
>PVKC010036130.1:0-13302 GCA_004027635.1 Crocidura indochinensis
CTGAGGAATGTTACAAAAATGACTTATATTTTCCTTAAAACCCATAGATGAGTGAGATTATTCTGCATCTATCTCTCTCCCTCTGACTTATTTCACTCAGCATAATAGATTCCATGTACATCCATGTATATGAAAATTTCATGACTTCATCTCTCCTGACAGCTGCATAATATTCCATTGTGTAGATGTACCACAGTTTTTTATTTATTATTTTTTATTTTCTTTCTTTTGATCTATTTTTCATCTACCTATGTTTATTTGTTACCACACCCAGTGATGCTCAGGGGTTACTCCTGGCTATGTGCTCAGAAATCGCTCCTGGCTTGGGGAACCAAAAGGTATGCTGAGAGATTGAACCGCTAGTGCATGCAAGGCAGACGCCTACGGCTCATGTCACTGCTCCGGCCACTACCTATGTTTTCTTAATTAAACTATTTTTAAGTGCTCTGGCCCATCCCATTAGGGTCAGGACTCCAACTCTAGCCTTCTTTTTTCCACCTCCCCTCAATGTAGCTTGTTACTAGACTCAGCTCCAGAGGGATCCCCAGTTCAAGGACACAATCTGATCCATTACAACTGAAAATCTTTTCTCAGAATTAATAAGACCATGGTGTGGGACAAAACTGTGTCGGATTTTATCCTCCCCCCAAAGATTATCTCAAAAGAATTAATGAGGAAATCTATATTTTCCTTGTATGTTTAACTTTTAATAATATACCTCTGAGTGTGTTTATTTTGAAATGTGAAGGTAGTTCTCCTCCATTCCCCCCTTTTCATTCTAATTTGTATTTTTACTTGTTTTGGTTCAGTTTGGTGCAAAATTTTGGTAGAGTAGTCTTGCTTGGGATAAAGGCTCAAGTCAAATCCAGGGCACAGGGATTGGGTGGCTTGTCATTTTTACCCCCCAAATACAGCAATAATATGGTATGGCATTGTACTTACATAGGCACACCGAAATGGGCAAATCTTATGTATAGAAATGGCTTCTTATTCATAGTAGATAAATAAATATTAGAATACAGGGGTGCCTTCCATCCTGAACACATGTCTTGGGGACTCAACTTAGACCTCATGTGATTGGACATTGACTGTCCAATCCCGAACCCTGGATCCCTTAGAACTGACACAATTCCCGGCAACTGCACCAGAAATCAAACTTCCCCTGAGGGGGTCCCTAATACCATCTAGTTCCAACTTGCGCCAGGATAGGTTCATACAACATCCTAATGACAAGGAAACAGCAACAACTTTATCTAAGGACAGGTTACCCTATCTCATCACCTTACAGTGAGATGATATCAGAAGACACTCAGCTCCTTGATCTGTGCAAAAACAAAGATCACTAAATACAGAAGACTGACAACATCCATTAATGAGCAGAACTTCTGGAACCATAAAGACTCTATCTTAGACTTTGCTCTAGGATCTGTACAAAAACCAAGATCTCCAATTACAGAGGACTGACTTTGACATGATATTTACTCCTAGCAACAACAGGGCCAAACAACAGTCCTGATCTAGTCCACAATAAAGACTTTTTTTTTTGTTTTTTTTTTGGGGGGGGGTCACACCCAGCAGTGCTCAGGGGTTACTCCTGGCTCCATGCTCAGAAATTGCTCCTGGCAGGCACGGGGGACCATATGGGGCACCGGGATTTGAACCGATGACCTTTTGCATGAAAGGCAAACGCCTTACCTCCATGCTATCTCCCGGGCCCTACAATAAAGACTTTGAGGTTCGACAATGAACCGGTCCAGAACCTGTGGTTGGGTTCATGACAATATGTTTCAACAGTGGAGACATCAAATATCTCTTGGGCCAAGAGAATTTCCTTCTAATTTCCCCAATACTTGATATAGACTATACAAATACTATACAAACAAACAAAACAAAAACTTGACATTCCAGCTCCCCATTTTTTAATTCATATTTATAACTTCTAGACAGGGGCTCCTGCCTGCTTACCTTTTTTTTTTTTAATCAGAACCATAGAACATGAATCATCATGTTCTCCCCCATATTTCTATGTATTCCTACAAACTGAGAAAATGAGGAAAAAGTGGATGGTTCAAGGGGCAAAGCAGTCTCATGAGCATTGAGTGTAAATTAAAAAAAATTATTAAAAAAATAGAGTGCCTTTTACAAGTCCCTCGTAGAATTTCAGGATTCATAGTCTGCTTATGAGATATAGGTTGTTGGAGACCGTCCTTAAAGATGGTCCTCCTAGTATGTATTCATTTTGCTTGCAAGAATAAAGAAAATTAAACTTCAAGTATATATTGGAGGTTTGAATAAATTGAGTATGCATAGGCAAAACAAAGAATGGTAGGTAATTTTGGCAAAATTACCTTTATCATTAAAAAGTAAATGCCCTCAGTGATTATATATCTGCCTGCTTTTGTGCACTCCTGTCTTCACAGTTTTCTTAAATCAGATGTTGAAGTATAAAGATGTAACAAACTTTTGAAGAGATGCCTTTTCAATATTCTTTTATGATAATAAATCATACTATCATTAAAATTAACTTTTTATTCAGAAGAAAATTATATACCATTGCCTCATGATTTTCTAGCATGACCTAGACCTACCCCTGGGGTCTGGCACAGTAAGTTCGTAAAATAGTGATACAATCTTTTTTGTTTGTTTGTTTGTTTTGTTTTGTTTTTGGGCCACACCCAGTGACGCTCAGGAGTTACTCCTGGCTATGTGCTCAGAAGTCGCCCCTGGCCTGGGGGACCATATGGGGCATGGGGGATCGAACCGCGGTCTGTCCAAGGCTACCGTGGTAAGGCAGGCACCTTACCTCCAGCGCCACCGCCCGGCTCCCGTGATACAATCTTTTAAGGTATCCAAATCAATCATGTAACAATACAGCTACCAATTCAAAAACACAACTAAGAAAATATATCAGAAATGTTATGGCTATAAGAGCAACAAAGAGCAATGTTGGGTTCTGAACTGATATGCCCATATTAAGGTTCTGCAAAGCAGACCTCATCTTTGCTGTTATCAGGGTCAGCATGTGTTTAGAGAAGTTTCTTTCCTTGCATGAAGAGAAGTGAAAAACCCTGTCCTTCACAGATTCATTCAGGTGACCATTTCAGACATTTTTTAACTCCTTGCATAAAAAGTGATTATTTATGTCAGCTGTAGACTTGCAGTGTAGTATCAAGAAATCAAAAGAACAGAGATCAAAGAAAATTGCTGAGCTTGGTGATAGATGCAGCCATTGATTTTTCTCCAGTTATAGACTTTTTTTTTAAATTCTCCAAAATGGCAACATACAACAGTTGGATTTCTAATACCAGTGATAGCATTTTACTTGTTTTCACAATTAGAAATAGTTTTGTTTAATATGATTATAAAGTAGATCTTTATACTTCACATTATTTTGTTATCAAAACTCGAAGAGACTTTAGAATGTTTTACTAGAAAATCTCTAATATAAAGTGTAATTTTAGTGGAGATAGAGACTTTAAGATGTTTTACTAGAAAAATCCCTAATATAAAGTATAATTTTAGTGGATATACTTATGAGTGGGCTTAAGCATTCTTTAATAGTTGGGAAGATAGAAAATTCTTACAGAAAGTATAAATATTTTCCTACTACATATAAATATCATAAAATAAATCTCAATCAATAAATAAAGATACATGCAACAAAGAGCCAAAGTAGCACAATGACAGAAATGATTCACAAAACTGAGTTTGGGGGGTTACTGGGGTCCTTGGAGGATGGAGGTGGCTACAGTGGTGATGAATATGGCGTTGAGTTTATGTACAAGAAAAATGGTCATTAACACTATTGTTAATCACAATACCTCTGTTTAAAGTCATTAAATAATAACTACATATTTCACTATTTTATTATTGTTAAATTTCACCTATTGATTTCAGTTTCTTTTATGGCTAACGCATGTTTATAAAGTTAATAATTCAATTTTCAAGTACTATATAAATGTTTGGAACTTTTCATGTCATTTTCAATAGTTTTGGGATACTGTTGATTATTCAAAATATAAAACAAATTATTTTCATGTTGTAAAACTACATTTGATAAATTACATCAAAACAGCCCCTGTTGAAACAGGATGATGGCATTGTTATAAAAGGTAAGGATAAAATCTTTTTTTCTCTAGCATCATATATTTGTATGATATTTTTATAGGTCACTAAAATAGCTTACTTTTCTTTGTGTTATGGATTTTAATTATATAAATCAACCTGATATTTTAAAATATAAATATTCATAGATTATCTTCAAATAAACAATTAGAAAGTATATGTTTTACAGTATGATGTAGTAACCATTGATTTATACAAATTTCCAGTGAATGAAGGCAGAGGTAAAAATGTATGGCTATGACCCTTTGATTTCAGTAGCCTGATGAAAATTTTATATGAATTTTCAGTGTTTAGGTGAACTTCTGTTGTCATAAATTTTTTTGCAGAGGTTACACCAGGAAATATTCAGGCTCTGCACTCAGGGATAACTCCTTGCAATGCTCAGTGGACTATATGGGGTGCTAGGGATCCAACCCAGGTTGGCCACATGCAAACTGTACTCTGGCCTCTAAATTAATTTTTTATACTTATCATCAGGATTTTGTTACACTTAGAAAATAATATATTAATTATTGTTA
The DNA here is from genome assembly GCA_004027635.1 of Crocidura indochinensis. Classification (NCBI taxonomy): domain Eukaryota; kingdom Metazoa; phylum Chordata; class Mammalia; order Eulipotyphla; family Soricidae; genus Crocidura; species Crocidura indochinensis. The sequence goes on from PVKC010036130.1 coordinate 4,644, forward strand.
AGATGGTTTAAATAATTTCTACTACATTTCATATTACAATGATTAGTTCACTTCTCTTTCAAATTATAACAATTTGAATTCTGTTGTTTCTTCCTTCCTTCCTTCCTCCCTCCTTCCCTCCCTTCGTTCCTTCTTTATATCTCAGATAGGATCACGAGACCATTCAAATCTCTCCATTCCTTCAAGAGCTGCTCTTCCTGCTGGCAGAATAAATGCTGGGGATTTCTTGCCTTTGAAAGCTGAACTTGATACTACTTACACTTTCTTAAAGGAGTCATTGATACAGCCTGCGCCCCGCACTTCATCATCATCTTACTCCTCTCCAGTGACTATGTCTTCTAATGCCAAAAGACTGACTCTGACTGGATTATAACTTTATTAAATAAAAAGAGATACAGGAAATATTACCAGTACAATTAAAATGATCTTGAAGGGGGAATTTCTTATCAGGTGAATTTTGTTTCAGCACTAGTCAGTGGATTTTTAAAAATTATGTGCTGCTATCTTGATTGTACAGGTATCTCTGTTTCCTGGAATAATGAAATAACCAACTTTTTTCACTTTTAACTTTTATTTATTATCACAGTTGCTCATTTTTATGTAACATATTTTTAAATGTTAAAGAATGACACATTTTGGGTAATTTCCCTCAGACTTAAAAAATCAATAAGCCATTTTAGTCTCTATCTATCAAAGTTGTTTCATACTTGTCTATTTTAAAGCAGAACTGCAATACTTTAATAGGATTGAGAGAGCTATTTGAAATGTATGCCAATGATTCCTGTCATTTCATGGCAGCCCTGCCATGGTTCACTGAGCCCCCTCTTCTCTCTTGTCAGCTCAACTGAAGACAAGCATTTAGTTGCAAACTTTAAGCAGGTTGTGCAAAACAGAAATGATGTGGCTGCTTCTCCTCCTGCACAATAATGTCACTCCTGGTCAATGTGAGAAGGTCAGGTTGCTCCTTGTAAAGCTACATGATACCACTTGCCCATTTGAACAAGTTAAGTTAACTGCTGAATCTGGTCCCTGCAGGCACTGAAAACATCCTTTTATCAAGTCTGCATTTGGTCAGAAAGCAGAGCAATTGTGTTGGAAGGATTTCTGTGGTTTGTTTAGCCACTTTTTTAAGGACAGTTCCTTCCCCAGGATAGTGGGTAATATATTTAGTATACACAGAAAAACTTCAAGGTAATGGCTGTTTTGACCTTCAAAATAGACTCCTTTTTTTGTTTTTGTTGTGGGCAGGACTCAAGAGTGACGCCCATCTTTGATGCTGACAGAATTTAAAACAAGGCCATTGCCCTGCATTTTCTGCCTTGTAGCACACAAAAGTAAAATTGTATGTCAGGCCGAGATGTCGGGGAGCTGACAAGATGCCCCAGTGACATTTCAGCTAGAAAGAGCAAGTGTCTTGCAACCAAGTGGTCAAATATCAAATAATAGGTCAAGCAGGAAGGAGCTGAGTTCTAACCACAAAGAGGTTTCTGGTAACTTACTTGACAAGCTTTTGGGTGCTTTGTGGCTTGACAAAGTGATGTTCTGTTGGGTATCGCTAGACAGACTGTTCTTTATCGCCTTCAGAAGATTAGACATTGACATTGATTAAACTCTTTAACCCTTAAAGGTTAAATCCTCACAATTTACATTGTGGTAAGAGAAGAACAAAAGGATATTTGTAATATGTATTTTTTATTAATCAGTTAACTCCCCAATGATACTACCTTCTGATGTGAACTGTATTTTTTGATGCAAAATCCATAATTTTAAATTATTTTTCATTATGGAGCATTTTATTATTGATACGTTAGAAAATAACTGTATTCTGGAATCCATATCGTCTTATTTTTATAATTATATTTGACTTAAAATATTCATCTTCTGATCATTTTTTTACTGGTCTGAGTAAATAAATTTGTATACTGACATTTTGTTATTAGCCAAATCATCCAAGAGATTTATACTGTTTGGGGTAAAAAAGCACTACTATGTAATAACTAATGCAATATTCTATGTTACTGTGCTACTATAATTAGCTTTATATAAATCATTAGAAAGCTCTTTGAATAGAGTAAAATTATATCTCTAACCATATTTCTCTTAATTATTTTCTTGAAATCTTTTTATTAATCATTGAGCATTATAAAACATGCCCTCTATAATATCTCATGTGTAAAATTCAGTTTTCAAATATATTGTAACATAGATTATGCTGTTGATTGGTTTTGTAGAGATTACATAATTTTTTGTACATTTCAAGGCTCTCTTCCATTCAATACATGAATTAAGATATTGTCATGAGAAATTTATATATGACTTCAATTCATGGGACATCACTGAGCTTTCAGTTCTTATACTTTAAAAAAATCCTATGCTGTATCACTTATGTCTGTGCTTATGCATTTATATTTGATTGTACTGAATGTAATTTTTAGGTTCTACTAATTTAAGAGGTATAAGCACCTTTGTAAACTTGGCTTTGGATAGACAACTTGTCTTGTTACCATAATTTTATAATAAAGAAATAATACTAAGAATGAAAACATTACATATCTCTGTATCTTTATGTGGGTATTTGATTTTACTGATACATGTTATATTCTGAACTGTAAATTTAAAAAGATTAATATATCAAAGCATGCCCCATTTATAACTCACTAGACGCTATAGGCTATAGGGACTGAAGGAAGAGCTTCCTGAATGATCATTAGTATTCACTTCCAAATATAGTAACTTTTATGCCATATGCTTTTTTCCCCAGAAGTCAGACCCAGCAGGAGAAGAAGATTTAATGACACATCCTATGGAGATCTGAGAAACTCTAGACGGCTTCTGAGCACCTTACTGACCAATCGCTGCATATGCAAGATCTATGTTGTGTTGGCGAGAACAGTTGCTATATCAGCTCTTTGCCTCCTTAAGAATGATGTATAAAATAGATATTTCTCATAGAAAGACTTCAAATATTCTTGTAGGGAAAAGGAAATTCTACCGTATACTTTGATAAATGAATTTTCTACTAATCTTCTGAGCTTGAGAGAAATACCTATGTTTATTCTTCTTTATCAAAGAGAATCTTAGAACTATTATTTTGACAACTAAATCACACTTACTTTGTTGAAACTTTGCCAGTTTTTAATATAAACATTTCAGAATAACACAACACAAATGCAAAGATGTTTAGAAACTTTAGGAAACTGCTAGTTTAATGTAATTTGACATCACAGGTAAATAACCTTTTAAATATAAAATATCAAAATATTAAAATTAAATATTAAATTTTGTATTCAGAATATTAAAATACAAAAAAGCCATAATTGAATGTATAATTAAGTCACTACTATTTTCATATTACTTTGCATAACAGTTGTGTCTAAATTCATTCTATAGTCCATATTGAATAATAATAATTATAATTTTAGTGTGTATTTTTTTGGTTATTTTGGGTCAGATCCGGTCTCGCTCAGGGGTTACTTTTGGCTCTGCATTCAGAAATTGCTCCTGGCAGGCACGAGGGACCATACAGGATGCCGGAATTTGAACCCCTATTAGTCCTGGATTGGCTGCTTGCAAGGCAAGTGCTCTACCGTTGTGCTCTCTCTCTGGCCCTTAGAGTGTATATTTTTATAGCCACATTTTCTAATGAAAGGGTGGAAAAATTTTTGAACAAATATTCTATGCTAGTTTTTAGAACAAAACTCTAATGTTTCCCAAAACAAACCTCTGGAATAGGTATTAGTCATCATCATTTTATAGATTTATATCTGAGCACCTACAAAGTTACACAATTGAAATCACAGAGAACCCAATAATTACTGAACCCAGAATTGTAACTTAAAACTTCCATTATTCCCACTCTGCCAGGCCTGATTTTAAAAAATAATTTATACTTATTAAGGAGAAGGAAAATATTTCAAAATATCCTAACCAGTTAGGAATAATTTTGTGTATTAGTCTCAGAACATAGGTCACTTATTCATTGATTAGATAAAGCTAAACACTAGTCTATCCATTAGATACTCTATTCAGTTATATGACTAATCACAAAGAATAGTGAAGTTTGAATCTTCAGAAAGACCAGCTTCCCTTATTTACCAGTGTCTGTAGGGTGAATAAAAAACCACATTATACTCCCAAAGACAGACCCTCTGTTGAAATATATTGATGATGAGTCAGCCTAACCAAACTGACTTCTCATTAGAAAATAGTGGCATAGGCAGAGTAAAATTGAAAATTTTAATATTTAAAATTCTAGGTTAGATATAGGGATAAAGAAATATGTGTGTGTGTGTGTGTTTGTGTGTGTGTTTTGCCACACCTTGTAATGCTCAGGGGTTACTCCTGGGTATGCACTCAGAAAACGCTCCTGGCTTGGGGGACCATTCGGGATGTTGGGGGATCAAACTGCGACCTGTGCTAGGTCAGCCGCATGCAAAGCAAACACCCTACCACTGCACCACTGCAGGAATGTATATTTTTGGACTAGAATGGCAGAGTAAATAATGATAGTATACTAAAAGAGAATGTGTATTATTCTCTGGAACTTGTGAATATTCATGACAAAAGGGAAATACTAAATAAATAAATTAATTAATTAAGGATATTGAGGTTGGGCCGGAGAGATAGCCCAGCAGTAAGATGTTTGCCTTAGATGTTTGGATTAATTTTATCTTTTAATTGGTGAAATTAGAGGTTTTATTTTTTTTCTAATAATTTAGTTCCAGAAAAGCACTTTTACTAGAGACAATGAAGAGTTTAATTAAGAAACCTAAAATATTAAATATTTAGGTCTAATGCGTTAAATATTTCAAGTATAGCAGCTACAGCAACAGAGTCTTTGGTCTTAGGAACACATCTATTCTACCAGGTTAAATGAGACATAAATGTATACATTTGCATATTGGTAGGATGTGGTAATTTGATATATACAAAAATCAGATGTTCTATAAGTTAATACCATGAGTACTTACATATTATTTTCTCTGAAAGAGTTTTCTCAAAAATCTCAAACTCTTTTTTTTTTTTTTTTTTTTTTACAAAAAACAAACAGGGGCCGGAGAGATAGAATGGAGGTAAGGCATTTGCCTTTCATGCAGAAGGTCACCAGTTCGAATCCTGGCGTCCCATATGGTCCCCTGTGCCTGCCAGGAGCAATTTCTGAGCATGGACCCAAGAATAACCCCTGAGCACTGCCGAGTGTGACCCAAAAACCACACACACACACAAAACAAACAAACAAACAAACAACTCCCCCCCCAAAAACAGTGATACTAGAGATTGAACTCAGGGCTCAGACATAATAAGCAAATGCTTTGCCTTTAAGTCAAAACCCTGGTCCTTGAATTTTGTTTTTAAACAGATCTGGCACTAAAGTCCTCCTAAATAGCATGTGCAAAATAAATTTCCACTGGCATCTCAAAATGAAAATTTGTTTTTTAATATTTGCAGTCCTGAAATTCAATAGATATCATATACTGCTGAGTAGATGATACAGTATGGAAGAAAAAAATATTTTTATACTCTATCCATATTTCTCAGAGTTGGCAATACTGCTGCCTAGGCCTCCCTCACTGGAATCATGGGTGGTGGTAACTCAGGTGCACTTTATGGGAAGGAGCGTTCTGTTTCTTTAACTTATTTAACCTGTTTACAACTGTCCTACAATTTATGTTAATAAGGCACTTTGAGTGTCAACTACTGGTGGTTGGTGTGTGGGGGGGAGGTGTTAATTTAAGATTGTTTTCTAAAGGGACACTGAATAATTTTTTTCTAAAAAGGGTACAGTATGACAAAGAAGTTTGGAAACCTCTGCCATCATTTTGTGAATATATGAATTAGATGCTTAAGGCCTGGTTGTAACGTTAATCATGCAGCAGAAACCTTATAGAACTTTTGAAAACTACTGAGTTACTATTGTATGATGGGTGTGTGTAGTGTAATTGAATCATCCTCATTGTCTTTTTTTGTCTTTTATTGCATATTAATGTTAGTGAAATACTGATTGTTGAAAGTCTTCCTAGTGAAGTGACTTCAGAAATGGTATGTTGTTATAGAAAACATGAAATTAAAAATCTTGGCTCAGGGGCAGGAGCGATAGTACAGCGGCTGGGCCTTTGCCTAGTACCCTGCTGACCCAGAACAGACCCAGGTTCAATCCCCCAGCATCCCATATGGTCCCTGAAGGCAGGAGTGATTTCTGAGTGCATAGCCAAGAGTAACCCCTGAGTATCACTGGATGTGGCCCAAAAAACAAGCACAAAAACCAAACCAAACCAAACAAAGAATCTTGGTTCAGATCTAAGAAAACAGCTGGTGAGGTAAGAATTCTCAAATACTGACAAATGCCCACAAATGACGAGAACAAAATTTACCTGTCCTCAGAAAAATTCCTTTTGGATGCCTAGTAAAAAGTCAAGGCTTCTTATTTCTACAAGAAGTTATCTAACTTTTTGTTTCTTATTTTTGTCAGCAATTAATAAAATATGTTTTTCTTTACTTTTTTTAAACTTGGTCATTTATTTTCAACTTTATTTAACAGTGTGTTTTACAAAGTTGTTTATAGTACAACAGTAGTTGTTTCGGACATCCACTGTTCCGCACCATTCTCATCACCAGTGTGACCTCTCTACCAAATTATGTAAAAGTATTTTTATGCTTTTTTATGTTTTTTGGGGGGGTATTCTTTTATATTTTTATTTTGAGTATATAGTAGAATTTCTTGGTAGTATGAAAACAACACTTGAGTGTTTTTGAGGAGTTTTCATACTTTTTGGTTTTGCATTTTGCTAACGACAGATGTTAAATGTGTCTACATGTGCTTTTCATTTGTGTATCTCTCTGGAGATATGTCTCTGAATTATTGCCTGTTTTAAAATTGGTTCGTTCATTATTTTGTTTTTATAATAGCTTATATTTTCTGAATACACGTTATCTAGGAAAATGCTTTCAATACTATATAAATATGTAGTTTCCTAAAGTATTAATTTTATTCTGTGCTTTATCTTTTCACTTCTTTAATAATATCTATTGAAGCACAGAATTTTTACATTTTTGTTGATCCCATTTTACCTATGTTTACTTTGCCACATAGAGTTTTTGTAGTTTGTCTAAGAAGGTATTGCCTGACAGAAGTTCACAAAAATTTACTCTTTGTTTTCTTCTTAGAAACTTAAAACTTTATTTGTTACATTAACACCAATATTGAATTAATTTATAGGGTGAGGTAAGAAATACAACTTAATTTTTTTATTTTGGTTGGAGGCTACACCCAGTGGAACGTGGGGCTTACTCCTGTCTCCGTACTCAGGAATCACTCTTTGCTGTCTTGGGGAACGATATGGGCTTATGAATCCAGGTAGGCTACATGGGAAATGGACTACCTGTTGTCCTATCACTCTGGCCCATCTTCATTCATCTTCATGTGTATATAAGGAATTATCTAGAATAATTTGCTTAAAGACTTTTTTCATTGAGTTATTTTGTTACTCTTTAAAAATTACTAGAGGCGGGGCTGGTGAAGTGGTGCTAGAGGTAAGGTGTCTGCCTTGCAAGCGCTAGCCAAGGAAAGACTTCGATTCAATCTCCCAGTGTCCCATATGGTCCCCCCAAGCCAGGGGCAATTTCTGAGCACTTAGCCAGAAGTAACCCCGGAGCATCAAACAGGTGTGGCCCAAAAAAAAAAAAACAAAACAAAATTACTAGACGCATGTATAAGGAGTGCTCATTTCTAAATTCAGGTGGATTAAAAATTCTAGGCATTTTATTCATTCTAATGCTATTATTAGTAGAATTGTTTTATTCTTTTTATTTTTATAGTTGTTTAGTGCTGGTACATGGAAGTATTTTTATGTGCTGATATTTATCTTTTCTCAATGAATATGTGTTCAAGTTCTATTCATTTGTATAGATTCTTTGGGATTTTTCTGTAATTAGTATGATGTTGCTAAAATAGAGGTAGTTTTATTTATTTGGTTTTTTTTCAATTATTTTTATTTACTTAAACATCTTGATTACAGATATGATTGTGATTAGGTTTCAGTCATGTAAACACCACCCCCCTACATCAGTGCAACATTTCAATCACCATTGTCCCAAAACTCCCTCCCACCCACCTCACCCCCACCTGTACTCTAGACAGGCTTTCCAGGTCCCTCATTCATTCCCTTGATTGTGGTAGTTATCAGTGTAGTTATTTCCATAACTGCACTCACCACTCTTTGTGGTGAGCTTCATGAAGTGAGCTGGAAATTCCAGCCATCCTCTCATTGTCTCTGAATATTGTTGCAAAGAAGACTTTTATTTTTCTCAAAACCCATAGATGAGTGAAATCATTCTGTGTCTTTCTCTCTCCCTCTGACTTAATTCACTCAGCATAATAGATTCCATGTACATCCATGTATAGGAAAATTTCATGACTTCATCTCTCCTGATGGCTGCATATTATTCCATTGTGTATATGTTCCATAGTTTCTTTAGCCATTCGTCTGTTGAAGGGCATCTTGGTTGTTTCCAGAGCCTGGCTATTGTGAATAGTGCTGCAATAAATATAGGTGTGAGGAAGGGATTTTTGTACTGTATTCTTGTGTTCCTAGGGTATATCCCTAGGAGTGGAATAGCTGGGTCAAATGGGAGCTCAATTTCCAGTTTTTGGAGGAATCTC
>PVKC010036131.1:0-13289 GCA_004027635.1 Crocidura indochinensis
GGGGTTACTCCTGGCTCCATGCTGAGAAATTGCTCCTGGCAGGCACGGGGGACCATATGGGGCACCGGGATTCGAACCGATGACCTTTTGCATGAAAGGCAAACGCCTTACCTCCATGCTATCTCCTGGGCCCCATGATTAGATTCTTAATCTACTTCTTGTCTTATTTCCAGTTCCTTTACACTAAAAATTTGTAACTCCCTATTACCTATTTTGAAGAATTACTTGTAATCACTGCCTTGATTACATTGCTGGGCTATGCCTTCATTTAACCAGACCTAAATGGCCACCCTGGCTTGTTTCACATTTGAAAATCCCTGTGTCTTGTCTAGATCTTTTTTAATGGGCACTAAGCCAGACTGCTCAGGACTCTGCAGGGTATCATTCTTCTATGTCACTCATCACCTTCACTGGGTAGTAAGTAGTAGATCTGTCCTCTGCTCTGAAGAGTTCCTACTTCCCTCTTTCAAGGTTTCTTGTTAGCTCACATTAGAATATTCACTATCTGGAATAAAAGATAATCTGGAATAAAAACTGTTAGTGTCAATGCTTGCAAGATGTGCCAAAAGGGGGCATCTATGGAGAATGTTTCTTAGCATCGTGGTTTTGATGTTTTTCTTTTATTTTTTAATATCTTTATTTAAACACCTCGATTACAAGCATGATTGTGGTTGGGTTTCAGTCATGTAAAGAATACCCCTTTTTTACCAGTGCAACATTCCCATCACCAATGTTCCAAATCTCCCTCCTCCCCACTCTACCTCCACATGTGCTCTAGACATGCTTTCTATGTTTTGATGTTTTTCATATCGCCAAGCTTCCTCTCAGGACAATAGATTGTTATGAATTCCCTATAACAGCAGACAGGAGTTCTCCTTTTCCTTCTGTTACTTAAAAATAAAACCATTAACTTTAGCTGTATGCTGATAAGCAATGTCCCTGAGAAATCTATGATAGTTTGGAAGCTAAAGCCCATCTTTGGTCAAATGGAGCTAGAGAGAGTGATGATAGAATTCATTTTTCCTTTTTTATATTCTGTCCACCATTTAACAGTTACTACTATTCTTTGCATACCAGAGATGCCTAAAAAGATCATTCATACATTTACAAAGATTTGAGCATCCCTGTGTTTTAAAGGTGACTCTAGACACTAATCAAAGTCATTGCCTTTAGGGACTTTACAGACTAGTGGTGAGAGTAATAGAAGGGAAGATGCTATTTTAGATAAAGCAGCTGAGGAAAACCTATTTGGCAAGTGTTAATCGAGTGGAGCCAGGCATAAAGCCAGGGGCTGAGCAATATGTGTTCTGGGGAGAAGCAGACGAGCTGGGAGAAACAGATGAAGACTTGGATTCAGCAGCATGCCTGCATGTTGGAGACTACGTACTAGGGGTGGAAAACCACAGACAGAATGAAAATAAAAATGAGAACTTAAAAAAAATCAAATAAACTATCTGGAAGTAAAGTCAATGAGAGTTGGGAATGCAGTATCTGGAGACTTGAGGGAGCAAAGTTGGGGTGGTAGTAGTGGTGTCAATCTCTGGCAGCATCATAATGAACAAAAAAGGAAAAGTCAGGCCTGGAGAGATAGCACAGCGGTGTTTGCCTTGCAAGCAGCCAATCCAGGACCAAAGGTGGTTGGGTGTCCCATATGGTCCCCGGTGCCTGTCAGGAGCTATTTCTAAGCAGACAGCCAGGAGTAACTCCTGAGCACTGCCGGGTGTGGCCCAAAAACAAAAACAAAAAACAAAAACAAAAAGGAAAAGTCAACAAATATAATGTTCTGTAGTGAGTAGCGATCCCATAGGATGACAGCAAAATGGTCAGGGTGGACTGTCACGTGATCCAGGTTCCTTGCACTGCACACATGCAGGGGCCAGTAAGAAGTTGGTATGTCCTGTTTGGAAGCTGGAACAGGAGTGTTCTTTGAAGGAATGTGTCATGAGTAAAAGAAGTCTTATAAAGACATCAAGGATATTGGTCTGAGTGTCTGGAATGATGTTGCTATTTATAGGGCTGTGACTATCAGAGAGAGGAGTTTTGCTGGGAAAATTAAAATTGACTATGTGGTTGTTTATTTTGGGGTTTTGTTGTTGTTTCTTGGGGGATGGGTTCTTTGTGTGGAAGGCACAGTCAGTGGTAGGTCATAGGCTACTTCTGACTCCCTTGTCTAGGCTTTTTCCCTGGCTCTTCTTGTGCCCCTTCAGTGCTGCAGATTGAATATTAGATTCCTCCCATGCGAAGTAGGCACTCCAGCCCTTGGAACCATCTCCTCACCCTGCAGTTCAGTTTTTATTATAGAAGTTACTCAGAACTTTTATTGCCTCATTCATTCTTCCCAACACTTTCAATATCAGGGCAGCTCTATGCTAACTCTATAGAAACCTAAAGTCATGGAGAGATCTGTTGAAGGTGTTCTAGTTAGATTAACAGAACTGGTCTAACTAATACAGCACCTTTTTGCACATAGTGTCACTGATGTCCTTGATATCTTTTTATTTCTGTGTCCAATTTAGTGGTCTGCACCAGGCATGAACTTTGCTGTTTGAGGTGACAATGATGAGTTTATTACACAGAGGATGGTAGATTTCCTGCTGCTTCACAGATGAGCCAATTGTAATCTGGCCAATATGGGATTCTCTGAAAAGATTTTTGAGTCAAAGGATCTCCCAAGGGATGCTCAAGAAATAGGCGATCTTTCTAATGACTCTTGGCCAATTGGCCGCATGGTTCAATACAATGCTCATGGATTCAGTACTGCTCAGACCTTGTAGTGCTGAGCATTACTGTGACACTGGGAAGGTTCTTTCAATCTCCAGGGCTATATTATGCAGTTCTTGGGGACCTCCAGGGCTGCATCCATCAGTACTTGGGGGACTACAGGTGCCAGAATTGAACCAGCATTGACTGCATATAAGGTACACACCTTAATCCCTGTACAGTTTCTTGACCTCCTCTTTATTTTTGCAGGAAGGAAGAGCCATGTTGGTGTTGCTCAGGTATTACTTGTAGCTCTGAACTTAGAGATTACTCCTGGTGGGATCAAAGGACAATATGGGATGCCAGAGATCAAACCTGAGTTGGCTGATCTCAAAGCAAGATCCTTACCCATTCTACTATTTTTCTAATCTGCTTTCTTTTTTTTTTTTTTACAAAGTTTCTTTTATATAAGCTAACCTAGAAAATTTATTGTTCTATTGATATCTAACAGTGTCAACTGAAGAAGAATACAAAGATAAAACCTATATTTTTTTAGCTAATGGATGGGAATAGACCAGTGTAAATTTCTGATTTTGTTTTAAGAGATAAAGAAAATATTTGCATTCAAAATGCCTAGGTTCGTGTTTTATGCCTGTTTTCATAGCTCTCCTCATCACAACCAAACTGAGTTCTGTCTTCTAACTTTACCCAAGGATAGCTTTGTTATCCTGATTTTATGTGGCTTTTCTTTCCAAAGCAAGAAACAGGGGCCAAGAGAAACCAGTCAGTAGCTGCAAATGCCTTTTCTACAAACATAAAGCTGCACGTTTTACCCTTCCTGTGCCCACACATATGCCAAGTAGCTGCCTGGTAGCTCTGCTTCTGTGATTATGATTTCTCCATGCACCACAGCCAGGAATGTGTGAACAGTGCTACAAAGGGGTGTGACCCCCTGGCACAAACATGTGGGCACACCCAAACTAAAAGCATGCAACCCTTGGTGGATACCTCCGCCCTGGTGTGTGAACACGACTATTCCCTACCCACTATCATTACAACCACAAAGGGAAGAGGGCCAGGCATAGATAAAAAAAAAGTCTTAGTGAAACCAAAGCAATAATACAGCAAATATAACATCTGCCTTGCATGTGGCCAGCCCGTATTCGATCCCTGGCATCCCACATGATCTGTCCCCTGAGCCCTGAGGAATGATTCCTGAGTGCAGAGTTGGGAGTAACCCCTGAACACTGCCAGATGTGACCCTAAATCCAAAAAAAGAAAAGAAACGCTTTAATGATTAGTATTGAAACTTTAATGTTCTGTGTGCCCACTGGGGGCAAGGAGGTTCAGCAATGACTGGTACCTCCTCTGCTGTGGTCCTTAAAAATTATGATGTTTGCTTGGCGGAGGCAGGAGAACATTGGAAGGTCAGTTATCCTGTGTATAAATAGCCTTTGGTGACAGAAGGAGGATAGAGGTTGTACTGTAAGAGCTCTGCTCTGGTTCAGGCTGGGATCTGTGCAGAAATCAGCCTCACGTCTGAACAACTGCGTTTTTCTTCTAAGTGAGTATTTAATGAAAATGTGAAGATAACCACCAAGTGTTTATCAAGGTTCATTTGAATTTTAGCATTTTCCTAAAAATAGTTTGCAATTTTACTATTTATCTGACTTGAACAAAAATATGGGTTTATAAGGCAATATATTTATATGTTACTACTCCACACCTTCCACCAAAGTGCTAGCATTTCTTCACCATAGTCCATTGGATTCTGCCTCCAGGTATCCTTTTTACCTCTGTTAATCTCAATTTTTTAGGTAAAGTCTAAGGCTTTATTTCTCTTTGAGTTTTGTGTGGCCCCTCATTTCCTTGTATACTATTTGAAAGTGAAATTATCTCCTGATTTGTTGTGTATGTGTGTATATATATATACACTATATATATGTATATATATATGTACACACACACCTCACACTGTCATTATCCACTCATTTGGGATTCTTGGGTTATTTCCAGGTTTTGGTTATTGTTAATGATGTTGCAATGAACAAAGGGTGTGTGGATTTCTTTTTGAATTAGTGTTTTTGTGCTAGATACCTAGGAGTGGAGTGACTGCATTGCAAGATAGATCTATTTTCAATATTTTGAAATTCTCCATGCTGTTTCCCATAGAGGCTGAACCAGTTTACTTTCCCACCAGCAGAGAATGAAGTAGCTTTTTCTCCACACCCTCATCAGTTCTTATTGTTTCTGGTCTTTTTGTTATAGACCATTCACACTCCGGCATAGCCATTTTGATTTGCATTATCCTAGTAAACTGATATATTCTCAAACGTTTATTGGCTATCTGTAGGTCTTCTTTAGTGGAGTGTCTATGCCTTTTTTTGATTGTTGTTGAATACAACAATATATATATATGTGTGTGTGTGTGTGTGTGTGTGTTTGTGTGTGTGTGTGTGTGTGTATTAGAGCCATACCCAGCAGTGCTCAGGAGTTGCTCCTGGTTGTGCATTCACAATCACTCCTGGCATACTTGGAACCATATAGGATCCTAGAATAGAACCTGGGTTGACCACATGCAAGAGGAACATTGACCATAGCACTTTCCTCAGTGTATTATCCCTCTGGACCCTGTCCTTTCATTTTAATACATTTCTTTTGCTGTACAGAATCCTTTTACTTTGAAGTAAGAAAATTATAGTGTTTAAACTTAGCATTTTTAGACAAGAGCTGGTGCAAGATTTAATTTTGAAAATGCTGAATTTAAGGACTAAATTTAAACAATGATAGAAGTGGTATATATAGATATATAAATGCCCGTGCACATTTGCACATTTTATTTATATTTGAGGAAGCATACTGGAAGTTGAACCTAGGATCTTATAATTTATTTGCATTTTTAATGTGTATAGATTAAAATTTTAAATACGTTGACTTTATTTGCATTTAAATAATCTTATTAAATTAAATGAGTAAAATCATGTTTTGAATGAGACTATTTTCTAAAATGAACAAAGAACAAATAGCTTTGGAGGCCTACATCTGGTACAAACACCTGTGGGTTATTCGCTTCCAATCCCCAACATTTCTGCTATTTTGTTTGTTTGTTTTTGAGTGGCACAGCCAGAGATGTAAGGGCTTCTGGTACATCATTCAAAGACACTCAGGGACCATGAGGTGCCAGAAATCCAAACTGGACCTCCTTCGTGAAAGTATTCACACAGCGTTTTGAGATCTCTTACGCATCTATTTTGTTCAGAGGTAGTTACTGTGAAACAATAACCAGATGACTTAGAGTCGGATCATTTTGGGAGGACTGAGTCAGGCCCTTTGCACAGCACCTCATCTGATTTCTCCCATTTCTTTGAACAACAAAGCTGAGACCAACTCTGCCCAAGTTGTTAGTAGAAGGACTGATGGGCCATCCAGAAGTATTTTCCCCCTTGATCCATCCCTTTATTCCAAATCATTTAACTCTATGTCTCCACTTCATTCATCAGATAGAAGCCCAGAGAAGAATCCATTTTTAACTACATTCAATTGATCCTACAATGATTGATAAAATGAGCTTCTGCTATTTAGATATTGATCTCTTTTGAGATGTAATGCTATCTATCCAGAATGATAAAATTGATAACTCTTCAATTTCGACCTTTTTTATTTGGTCTGTTCTCACTGACATTCATAAATATCTTAGTTAGATGTCAGAGCAGTACTCATTTTTTTGTAGCCTGTTGAATGCAGCTGAGTTTATGATAGTTTTGGGGATCAAGTCAGGGTGAGAAGAACAGAGAATGACACCCCACACACACACCACCTTGTGGTCCCTCTTCTTTGCCAGGCCCTTTTCATCCTGGAGTCTGTCCACTTTGCTCTATCTTTTATTGCATTTGTTCACTGTCCCACAGACACCCTCTTGTCTTTCTTAGTTTCCAAGTCAGCACAGACAACCTCCACAGACACCCTTTTCTCTTTCTCATCCCCCTTGTTCCCTGTTGGCTCACACTAGGTTGATTACAGATGCAGATGATCAAAGCTCATGGCAGGAAGGGATCTGGTGGAATGTCTCTAGTTGGCAGAGCTGCTGCAGTACAAATTAGATCCTAGAATTTCTTTTGAGACGCTGTAAGTTGATCCTAGGATTTAGACCACACACCTCACAAATATGAATGAGCAAAAGAATCCTGGGGATAATCTGAAGGACGGCATCCCCCCAACACCCCCTTCAGGGTTCTGGTCAGGCCACACCAGTTAGCAGGTGGGTAAGTGATGAACTTCTGCCAAGGCCTTCAAGTCATCCTGAGACTGAATGATTTACTATGGACTGAGGAAGTACCTGAAATAACAGACTCAAAAAAAAAATAATGCTTCAGGGTGGGTAGTCCTTGTCTTAAAAAACCATGTGAGACACACTTTATTTTATAGACCTCTTTCTCTCTCTCTCTCTCAATCCTACCCCCTTTCTACCACTTAGTTTTTCCTCCCCCTTTCTCTCTTTCTCCCTCTTCTGTATCTTCATTCTACATTAACTTCATTAAAAAACAGACAGTAAATCAGATCAGGTGATTAAATAGGAAAAGCCTGTCTGCCCTCAGCCTCTTAAAGCTTGGATCCCCATTTCCTGGTCTCATGGCAGAATTGCTCCCTGATTATTTTTAACTGCGTGCCTAGCAGAGACCAAGGAGGCGGGTGTTTATTTTTGGTATCGAAGCAGCACAACCCTCCTTTAGATTCAGAGGACCTGACATAGATTGGCCAAAATGGGATGCTGTCTTTCTCTGGGTCATGAAGCTGTTGAAGGGAATATATTCTGGGGGCAGAATAAAGAGATGGGATTTTTATTTTGCTCCACACAGCAAGAATGTGGGGGTGGGATGGGGTGGGGTGTCACAGGAGCCTAGAGCAGTAGAACAATGAGCAGTGGGAAGACTGAGAGGGAACACCTCATCAAACCCTCTGGGCCCTGGCATGACCAATTCTATAATAAGCTCCCTCCTCTAGACTGCTGGCTCAGCCAGTCCCAGTATTTAAGGAGTTTGTTGAGAAGAGTTAGTGCCTTGTATGAAATATTGCATTGAACATCTCTAACTCAGCCCAGCACGTAGTAACTGACACCTCAATCTGACTGTGTTAATACCAGGTTACATGCAGGTCTTCTCCTTGTTGATGATCAGTAACTTTCCAACGTATAGCACTTTCTATAATAGTGAGGGAACAGCAAATGGACAAATGCCTGAGAACTGATTTACATAGCTGAGTCAATTATGTTGTGACATAATAGAGGCAGGTTCTAGGGAGGTGAGAAGAACCCTGGGACAGTAGTGAAGGGAAGTGGACACTCTAGTGGAGGATGGGGGGTGGAGCATTGTGTGTCTGAAACCCTATTTTGCATAGTATCATAATTATGATGACTAAAATAAATGTAAAAGTATATACTTTGCAATCAGGGTTTTCTATAGACTGTACATTTTCTAGGCTCTTTAACTCATCTATCTTTAAATCATTTTGGATTAGATGAAGAGATGGTAGCTTTATTTTTCTGTTTCTCAGTTACTTTTGCATTGCATACAACTGACACAGATTTGATTCCCCAGCATTCCATAGGTTCCAAGAGCATTCCAGGAGTAATTCCTGAGTGCAGAGCCAGGAGTGATCCCTGAATATCACTGGATGTGGATCCTCCTGTCCCCAAATCTTTATATCTCTTTGCTTTCTCTTTCCTTCATGTCTTTTTTTTTAATAGGAGAAAACTGAAATGGTAATTAGTGTCCAGAATAGATAGTTCCTGTAGGAAATGGGCTTATTGATCTCATCAAATTTAGTGCTCTGGTTTGTCAATATTGTTCTCATTTCTTAATAGCATTCGTCTTTCTAAAGTAGTAATTTGTAATTGAGTTAAAATCTCTCAAATGTAGAGTTAAGCAACAACCAAATCCTTTGTGTATCATAATGCATTCCTTTATTTGCTTGTTTATTCTCAGAGAGTCCTTGAAACTAGGAAACTAGTACGAGGATGGAAAATGAGGTAATTGAAGTTAATGTTAAATGAAATGTTGGAGGTAGGTATCAGCGATTGAATCCAAGGCTTTGTACATCCTTGCATGTGCTCTGTCACTTGAGCCACTGCTCTACTCCCCTTTAAAAATGTTTTTAAGGGTCAGAGTGATAATACAGTAGGTAGAGTGCTTGCCTTGCAAGCAGCTGACCCACATTTGATCCCCAATGCCTGAATGCTGAACCTTGTTAGGAATGGCCTTAAACACACACACACACACACACACACACACATATATATATATATACATATATGCAATACTATATATAATAGGTATATTTATATATAAGTTATATATATAAATTTTATATATAACATATATATACACACACATGTAGGGCTGGATTGATAGCACAGTGGTGTAGAGCATTTGCCTTGCATGTGACTGACCTGGGACAGACATGTGTTTGATCTTTAGCATCTTGAGTCTACCAGGAGCAATTTCTGAGAGTAGAGCCAGGAGTAACCCCTGATCACTGCCAGGTGTGACCACAAAACAAATATATATATATTTATATATATTGAATATATATATGTATATATATTGTATACATGTCTACATGTATACATATACATGTTTTGGGCCACATTCAGTGATAGTCAGAGGAAATATCTGATTTTTCTATCTGGAATTATTTCTGACAGTTCTTGTGGGACCATGAGGGATACTGGAGACTGACACAAGATTACTGGCATGCAAGGAAGGCAAGAACCTTACTTGCCATGCTATTGTTCCAGTCTTTCAAAATTTAAGTATCCATCTGGACAATTTTATACGTGAGGGGCCTCCAGTGATTCTCAGCCAAATCAGGCTGTGAGTTCAATGTGAGTGTCTGTGAATTTGGTGCTATTCAGGCCCTGTAGTGCTGGGGATTCCCTCGGTCACCCCAGCTATTCTTGGTGGCCTACAGGGTTATACATGGTGGTACATGGGTCCCTTCTGGACCACAGATATGTGATGCAAGTCTTGTACCTTAACCTTTCATACTGTCTCTTCAGCTTCTATATAGATAATTTATCTTAAAATGATTAATATATGATTTACAAAAAATGCACCATTGTATTATACATCATTACTCTCACTTCTATAGGTTTTATCTGCCCCTCTCACTCATTGCTTTCTCATTTGCGTCTCAGTAACCACTGATGTGTTTTTCTGTCATTATAAATTTGATTTGCTTTCTCTATAGTTTTACACAAATGGAATCATAAAGGGTAATCTTTTCTCTGGCTTTTCGCTTACTATAATGTCTTTTCGTTCCAGTGATACTATTGCATAGCTCAGTAGTTCTTTCTGTTGCTGAGCACATGCCGTTGTGTGTCTACACTGCAATTTGTTGATCCATTCATTCACTGCCGAGACACACGTAGGTGGTCATTAACTTCTGATGGTTATAGAGTTGTTACGCCATTTATGCACGCCTTTGCGTGTCAGATGTAGCTCTTCATTTCTCTTGAGTTGATCTAGTGGAAGCGATTTGCTGGGTTATGGAGTAAGTGTATGTGTCACTTGTGAGAACTAAAAATCTGGCATGTCAAACCTAGCAAAGTGGTTGTACAGTTATATATTCTCATTCGCAATGTATGTGAGTTCAATTGTGGCCTTATCTTGGTATTTCTTTTTTTTTTAGTTATTCCCTTCCACCCCTCCTCTTCAATGTTGTGGTTGACTTGTTATGATGACCACGAACTGCCATTGTGCCTGACAACGATACTTACATACTTCAAGCTGAGATGCTTTCATCAGAGTTAGCACATGTGCTGTTGGTACTCGTTTACTCACCCACAGTGTTCTTAAAGATTAGTAGTGATGCTGGCATACGAGCTTATTTGGGGAGACTCAAATACACTATTTTGTTTCTTGTTAGGGGCCATACTTTCTTGCCATAGTGGTCAAACATTGTTAGTTTCAGTGCTTGCTGGCAGTTGCACTTCCTTTGGTGCTTATGTGCACTTGGCAATGGTGCAGCCAGAAATCACTGTGGCAATGGGGATTCCCAGACACCAGAGCTCCACTGTTCTACTCAGTGTGTGTGGGATGCTGGGAATTTTAACACATGGTTGTGCATGTGCAAGTAGCTTCTCTAACTCTACTCTATTTTTCCAGGATCATATCTTTTTATTTTTAACATTCTAACGGACATGTGATTTTAATTTTTTTGTATTTTGGGGGGGGGTCACAGCTAGCGGCGCTCAGGGGTTAATCCTGGCTTTGCACTCAGAAGTTGCTCCTGGCAGCCTCAGAAGACCATATAGGATGCCAGGATTCAAACCACCCTCTGTTCGAATCAGATACGTGCAAGGCAAATGCCTTACCACTGTGCTATCTCTCTGGCACCCTTGATCCTTATTTTTACCTTCTTCATGACCAATGGTCTGTTGAGTGTCTTTTCATATATTTGTTGATTATTACATATATTTTTGACAGGTTTGTTTAAGTTTTTGCACACCTTTATTAAGTTTTTCATAGTTTTTGACTTCTGAAATTCTTTTATATATGCAGGATGCAAGTCCTTAACTGCATCACATTTTTTTAAAGTTTTTTTGGGGGGAGAATGGGGGAAGATAGAGCCACACCCAGCATTATTTCCATTTCTAAAATTGTGGAAAATATGTGTAATATTTATCATTTAATCATTCTAGATATGCAGTAAAGTGATATAGACAATATTCAGATTGCTGTTCAGTCATCAGAATCATCTGTCTCCAGAACTCTTTCTGTTTTCAAACCTGAAACTCTGTTACATTGAACAGTAATTCCTCATCTCTCCCTTCAATACTCGAGGCCCTGGCACACCCCCATTCTCTTTCTCTATATTTGACTGCTGTAGGTACCTCAGGTTGTTGTATATATAGTGTGCTTTTATTATTTAGCTTAGCATGTTCGTCAAGGTCCATTCCAGTTTTTCTATATTCCAGAGTTGCCTTATGGCACCTTTATAAGATTGAATGATAGTCCGGTGTGTACTGCATTTTGCTTATCAATTCCTCTGATAATAGGCAGCACGTTACTTTCATGTTTTAGCTTTGAGGATTATGATGCTATGAACACAAGTGTGGAATTGTCTACTTAAGTCCTTGATTTTCATTATTTCAGATGTTGGAAGTCGAGTTGCTTGAATTCTGTTTTTCATTTCAGGGGTGTGTGAAAAGTGTAATCTCAATACGTAGATAATAGGAGCTGTTTCAAGATGAGTGCTGTTCTCCACAGTAGTAGGCATTTTTAATGTTCAAAATAATTTTTTTTTTTTGGTTTTTTTGGGCCACACTCGGTGACACTCAGGGGTTAGTCCTGGCTATTCGCTCAGAAGTCACTCCTGGCAGGCACGGGGGACCATATGGGAACTGGGGGATCGAACCGCGGTCCGTCCTAGGTTAGCGCAGGCACCTTATCTTCAGCGCCACCGCCCGGCCCCATTTTTTTTTTTTTTGCCAAAATAATTTATTGCTGATTTTGTTTTTATTTTTGATCTACATCCAGCAGTACTCAGACAGAGGCTACTCCTGACTCTGTATTCAGAAATTGCTCATGCCTGGCCTGGGGGACCATATGTAATACTGGGAATCAAACCTGAGTCAGTCACATGCAAGGAAGATGCCATACTCACTGTGTTATCTCACCAGCCTCCACCAAATAGTTTTAAAATTTTAATGTGAAACCTTCTGTAGATAGGAGAACCCTGATGGTAGTAAGAGAAAAATGATTTATAAATATTGGAAAGTAGTCAAAGCTGCTGAAATAAAATTTTATTTTCATAAAAATGATTATATAGACAGCTTGGCATTCAGTTTTTTTATTTCTTTGTGGAAACATATTTTTGGTGAAGAAAATTTGATAATGATGATTAAACATTAAGTCTGCTTAAACATTTTTCAATCACAGCAACTTTTCACCTAAGAAATACAAAAATAAGTGCTCCCAAAAAAACACCTTGATTCATCATACATTTGAATTTGAATTAATATTTTGTTATGCATGCTAAGAAACCTTTTACTGTTGTCAAAAATTTTATGTCCCCACATTCAGTTATACAGCCTCTTCAAGTGTCTTGATCCCTAAACTCTTTTCAAAAACCAATTGACGTGGTGGTGTTTGTTATTTTCTGAGTCCAATTCTGTCCCATTGGTCTTTACATCATCCATACGACCTTGGTTAGTACAGTTTTATGATAAATTTGGAAATAAGATAAACACTTAAGTTCCTTTATAAAACTGATTTCTTTTTTTTTTGGTGGGGGGGTCACACCCGACAATGTTCAGGGGTTACTCCTGGCTCCATGCTCAGAAATTGCTCCTGGCAGGCACGGGGGACCATATGGGGCACCGGGATTCGAACCGATGACCTTTTGCATGAAAGGCAAATGCCCTCCTTCCTGGGGTCGGGATTCTCGGCCGTCTCGGGCCTGGGCCTCTGGCAGACCTCCGTATGTGCCGGGGCCCTCTCAGCCCGCTCAGGGTAAGGGGGTAGGAACTGGGTCCCCCTGCCCCCCTTTCCTCTTTCCTCTGGGTCTCCAGGTGGGATCCTTGGAGGAGC
>PVKC010036132.1:0-13307 GCA_004027635.1 Crocidura indochinensis
AAAGATGTTGCTTCTTTCTTATCTCTCTCTCTGCAGCTTTCAGTTTTATTTAACTTGCATGGTGGAAGATGAATGCACCAAAACTCCAGAGGCTTAAAGGATCATTGGAAATGATAAATTAGTATCTTTGAGTGCCTATTCCATATCCCCGGTCTCTTCTAGTACAATACATACAGGATAAAGGAGCAATATCACTGTGTCTGTATGTGTGTGTGTGTCTGTATGTGTGCAAGCCTACATTATAGACTGAGGGAGTATATCTACGTCATGTAAAATCCACTATAAGTATTTAGATCGAGTGATGGCAAAGTAAAATACGTATGTTCAAAACTTCCTAGATGATTTTGTTTCAACATCAGTAAATTGTTTTGTTGTACAGGGAGATACACCCCTTCCCCACCCCAAAATAGTTTTCTACATTGCCGTCTTTACTGCATCCTTTAGAATTGACAAGCTCTATTTTCCCCCCATAGGATCCAAAAACAGTCTTTCCATTACCAGTGGTTTCAAATTTCCATTTCAAGCCTCAAGAGATATGCTCGATAGATTAAGGGCACATAAATTGAGGGCTTTAGAAACTGTAGATGCTCATGAAATTATTATAGAAAAGAATGTGAGTGGCCCACTCTTTACATTTCAGTGTAGATATCACATTGAAATTTTAGTCAAATAAAACATGAGAACCCTTTACTGAAGTTGAAATAAATTTTTAATCAGTGGTGATATTTTACTTGGATTACAAAAGTCAAATTCTATCTAGGAGTCTGACAGTTTAAACCCACTGTACTGATAACTGTGAATTTTTGCTAACCACAAGTTGAATTTATATGATATGATATGTTGTTATATATGATATGATATTTATTTCATTGGCCTTACTCCTTGCTCATAGGAAAAATCACAGGCTAAGGACATTAGTTACTTTAAAAACTACTTTTCGCATTGATATACTGAATAATTTAGCTGCTAATTATATTTCTTGTCCTAAGTCAAATGCCCAGATATAAATAAATGCATTTTTAAAAGTGTTTCCTCAAAACTAAATAATTCCTGTTATATTGGGTAAGTGTGTATAATTTCCACTTGAAACTGCCATCACTAATTTCATTTACCTTGAAAGAGGTACACTAATTAATTATTCTGACATTAATTAATTTATATGTTAATGTTTGGCAATGGTTTCACTCAATACAAACAAAACAGAAATATTCATTCATAGAATTTTTGGTCTTTAACAGGTTGCTTGTTAAGATTATTTCATATACATCTAATTCTAAACCAGGTAAAATTATACTAGAATAATGTGAACTTAGGCCTTAAATGATTGTTGTCATTATTTAAAAGCTTAATTTAAACACAGTACAGTTAATGATATTTGCAATTTGATGTTTTTCTTCACTCTGTTGCTAAGAGACCACTATATAAAAAGTCAAATATCTTGAAATCTCAAGATATAAACCTATAATTAAATATGAATAAAGATTGATCTTCCCATTCCACCAGTATCATAAAAACAGAAATAACAGTTTGATGATTCTTTTGCTTAAAAGCAATGTTGCATTCTCATCGCAGTCTGATCTGCTCTCCACCTACCTGTCTAATTATTACCCTCTCTATACCTGAACCAAAGAGGATTTTACTCCTTTTTCTACCTTCGTCAGTGCCTCATGGCCTGTCCTCAATTTAGAATGCCTTTTTTCATATCTGTATCTGGAAAAATACTATGCCACCCAAAAGGCCTCCTCCTCTATAAAATGTTCCCAGAACGTAGTTTCCTGGACCAATGGGATGTTTGTGCTTAATTCATTTCACCTAACCTGCCACTTTGAGGAATAAATTAATTTTTTCTATAGCTTTATAATACCTATAAAACTCTGCCTGAAAAAAATTGGCCTAAAGATAAAATTAATTGATTTATTTGCTAGTAGGTTGCTTTATTACTCTAATAAAAGCTGAAGTCAGGCACTAGCTCTTATTACTTCATAGCATTTCAATTTCCTCACAGAGAATGATCTATTTTTGAAATGAAATCATACTTGTCATTAGTTAATAAAAGTAGTC
The DNA here is from genome assembly GCA_004027635.1 of Crocidura indochinensis. Lineage (NCBI taxonomy): Eukaryota > Metazoa > Chordata > Mammalia > Eulipotyphla > Soricidae > Crocidura > Crocidura indochinensis. The sequence goes on from PVKC010036132.1 coordinate 2,062, forward strand.
CTTGAAGAAACTAGCCGCCATAGTGGTGAATTTAGAAATACTTTTCCAGCTTTTTGGATTTTCAATATATTACACAATGTTTATCATTTCTAATGAGGTAAAAACTAATATTATAGAGCTAAGGGATTGTGAAACTATTTTTGATTATCATAAGAAAATATTCTAGGGGCCAGAGCATTGACACAAGAGATAGGAAACTTGTCTTGCACAAGCTAGCCTAGAACTGACCTTGGTCAGAACTCTGGCGTCCCATATGGTCCCAGTAGCCAGGAGTGATTTCTGAGTGCATATCTCTGAATGCATAGCCTAGGGTAACCCCTGACAAACAAACCAAACAAATCTAAAAAGAAAATATTATAATATGCCTAAATAAGCTTTGAAGGGTACATTGTATATGGTGTTTGCTTTACCCCAAGCCAAACTAGGTTTCATTCCTGACACCATAAATGGTCCTCCCAGTCCTTCATGAGTGATCCTTTAGTTGAGGGAAATAGCCAGAGTATTGCTGGGAGTACCTTAGAAATAAACAAACATGTTGTTCTACATATCTTATGGTTTCAGGTCTGATATCAAGGTATTTAATCCATTTGAATTTTACCTTAGTACATGATGTTAACTGGGTGTCTAAGTTCAATTTTTTGCAAGTAGCTAGTCAGTTGTGCCAACACCACTTGTTGAAGAGGCTTTCTCTGCGTCATTTAGGATTTCTTGCTCCTTTATCAAAAATTAGGTGTTGTATGTCTGGGGAACATTCTCTGAGTATTCAAATCTATTCCACATGTCTGAGGTCCTGTCTTTATTCCAATACCATGCTGTTTTGATAACTATTGCTTTGTAGTAAAGTTTAAAGATGGGGAAAGTAATTCCTCCCATATTCTTTTTCCCAATGATTGCTTTAGCTATTCTAGGGTGTTTATTATTCCAAATGAATTTCAAAAGTGCCTGATCCACTTCTTTGAAGAATGTGATGGGTATCTTTAGAGGGATCACATTAAATCTGCACAATGTTTGGGGAGTATTGCCATTTTGATGATGTTAATCCTGCTAATCCATGAGCAGGGTTTGTGTTTCCATTTCTGCATGTCCTCTCATTTCTTGGAGCAGAATTTTATAGTTTTCTTTGTATAGGTCCTTCACATTTTTAGTCAAGTTGATTCCAAGATATTTGATTTGTGTGGTACTATTGTGAATGGGGTTGTTTTCTTAACGTCCATTTCTTCCTTATTACTATTGGTGTATAGAAAGGCCATTGATTTTTGTGTGTTAATTTTGTAGCCTGCCACCTTGCTATATGAGTCTATTGTTTCTAGAAGCTTTTTGGTAGAGTCTTTAGGATTATCTAAGTAGAGTATCATGTCATCTGCAAACAGCAAAAGCTTGACTTCTTCCTTTCCTATTTGGATTCCCTTGATATCTTTTTCTTGCCTAATTGCTATAGCGAGTACTTCCAGTGGTATGTATAGGCATATTCAAGGAGGAAACTGCACTCTCCAGGCAAGTGAAAGCAGAGATTAACAGATGGGAATATATTAAGCTGAGAAGTTTCTGCACCTCAAAGGAAATAGCGCCCAGGATACAAGAGCCACCCACTGAGTGGGAGAAACTATTCACCCAATACCCATCAGAGAAGGACTAATTTCCAAAATATACAAGGCACTGACAGAACTTTACAAGAAAAAAAAAAAACATGGGAGAAGAAAATGGGAGAAGAAATGGACAGACACTTTGACAAAGAAGAAATACAAATGGCCAAAAGACACATGAAAAAATGTTCCACATCACTAATCATCAGGGAGATGCAAATCAAAACAACTATGAGGTACCACCTCACACCACAGAGATTGGCACACATCACAAAGAAAGAGAACAAACAGTGTTGGTGGGGTTGTGGAGAGAAAGGAACTCTTATCCACTGCTGGTGGGAATGCCGTCTAGTTCAACCTTTATGGAAAGCAATATTTACCATAGCAAGACTCTGGAAACAACCAAGATGCCCTTCAACAGATGAGTGGCTAAAGAAATTGTGGTATATATACACAATGGAATATTATGCAGCTTCCAGGAGAGATGAAGTCATAAAATTTTCCTATACGTGGTTGTACATGGAATCTATTTTGCTGAGTGAAATAAGTCAGAGAAATGCAGAATAGTCTCTCTCATTTATGGGTTTTAAAAAAAATGAAAGACATTCTTGCAATAATAATTTTCAGACTCAAAAGAGAGAAGGGCTGGAAGTTACAGCCCACCTCATGAAGCTCACCACAAACAGGGATGAGTTTAGGTAGAGAAATAACAACATTTTGAACTATCCTAATAATGAGACTGTATGAGGGAAATAAAAAGTCTGTCTAGAGTACAGGCTTGGGTTGGGTGGGGAGGAGGGAGCTTTGGGACATTGGTGATGGGAATGTTGCACTGGGATGGGTGGTGTTCTTTACATGATTGAAACCCAAGTACAATCATGTATGTAATCAAGGTGTTTAAATAAAATATATTAAAAAATAAATAAATAAGAAATAAACAACAAAGAGCTCAACATACTGAATTTCCCAGTATGTACCCATCTGAACACAATTTGGACTCAACTTAATTTGGACTAAAAGAAACTATATCTCATGTCTCTGGAAATAAACTCTTTGTCTCATTATGTGAAAAAAGAAAAGATATAGTAGGCCATCTAAGACAATCATAATTTATTTTAACACTCAATATATGGGCAAAATAAGATAAAATAAAAGCAGTCATAAAAATAATATTATTCATCTGCAATGGTATTCTTTCACCCACTACCACAAACATTGAATAACAGAACCAAGAGTCTAATTTGTCCTGAGTTTTTCTCTCCATGGTCTATCTAGTTAGCAGTCTAACTCTAATGATACCTGGAAAGAATACTTAAATCTAGGAAATTGTACAAGCAATAAAATAGTATTTCTGTACTTTTGTATTGTATCAAAATAGTTTTAAAAAGTAAAAATATTCAAAATAAAATAAATTAAAATACAAGTTAAACTAAATATTCTCTAGAACGAAAATACCAAATTCACTATGCAATGTACAAAAGCAGTGATCTATGTATTATCTCAAAGTTTTCATAATTAGGTATAAATGCTTACCTAGATAGATTGAAACTTGAAAATATTTTAATACCAAATACATTTGATTAAAATGTATAAGATCTACTATTTTTATGTTGTTGTTTTGGGGTTTTTTTGGGCCACACCCAGAGATGCTCAGGGATTACTCCTGGCTATGTGCTCAGAAATCGCTCCTGGCCTAGGGACCATACTGGATGCTGGGGGATCGAACCAAGGTCCGTCCTAAGCTAGTGTGGGCAAGGCAGATGCCTTACTACTTGCACCACTGCTCTGGCCCCCTAATTTTATGTTTAAAAGAATTCAACTTCATGCTTATATTTTGCACGCAACCTATAAAATAAAGTTAAAAGGCTTAAATTGATGAAGTATAGTCTAGGCAAGGCTATAACTTGCTTCAATATTTCTTCATGAAAATTGCCTGGCTGCTTCACAATGGTAAATACAGAGATGACTGAGTAATGCTACATTTCATGCTCCTTGCCTAAGGGTTGTTTCTTCTCATTTTAACTGTATTCACTATTACTATGATCACAACCTGCACATTTTGAAAATAGGAATAAGGTCTTAATTACTCTTCTCATTCTGCGCCCTAGCATCCAAGATAGCTGCCAAGATGCAGAATGAAGAAAATCTCTATTTAGATATTGACAAGTCTAAAAAACTGACTGGCCAAGGCATTACTGTTTAGTGAGAACTGCCCAAGATCATGAGGGCAATTTGTCAAGCAGGAATAAATATCAATGATTTTTACAAATTAAGAGAAAGATGAACTTCAAATAACTAGTTTCAAATGTTTCTTCCTTAGATGCTTCTCTGGTAGCTAATTTCCAAGGGCGGTGATTAATAGTTATACATTTAAAACCGTTGTTTTCTCAGTTTCAAATGAGTTATCTAGTTTGGAATAAAGCAAATTTTCTAAAATGGTGATAAAGGTACCACTGTAGGAAGAAACCTCTTTCTTCAGTAAGTTTTATTTGTGAGGAGAGAGTTAGGTAGGATGAACCATAAGTAAGTTTATGTAACTGAAATTCTCTTTGTTCTACATGGTTCTGATAATCCTCAAATATGGAATGCCCACAAAATTCTGACTTTTAGTCAGAATATAAATCTTTGGTAATGAACACTTTCTTATGGTAATAAAATGTCTTCTCTGTACATCACTAAAGATTATATGAAAACATGTGCTTGCTATCCACCCACAATAATTCTGGAGTTGCCCAACCCATTAAAACTGATTAAGATAGTTGTGAAATACAAGCTGTCATGTGGCATAATATGAGTACACCTGTTTTAGTCATTAACACATCTACTTTGTGAGAAAGATACCTGATATGATAAGTTTTTAATAAAATCTGGGGCTTGGAAAATAATACAGTGGATAAGATCCTGGCCTACCCTAATTTGATCCCCTATACCACATAGTACCCTAAGCGTGGCCAACAGTGGTTCCTGTGTGCAAAACTAAAGGTCAGCTTTGACCACAACTGGGTGTGGTCCAAAATCCTAAAATAAAAAGTGGAGAAATATGTCAAATATTTTATATACTATCATGTGTATAAAAATCTAAAATTACAGATTCACATGAATTATATTTAAGTATATTATATCATCACTACTTTATATTTAATGAGTATTAGGTGAGAATTGATTAAATAAATGAAAAAATGAAACTATTTCTTTTTGGGGGGGGGCCACAAGCAGTGTAGCTCAGGAGTTACTCCTGGCTCTGTGATTAGAAATCCATCCTGGAAGAGTTGAGGGACCATATGGAATGCTGGGGATTGAAACCGTGTTTGTACTGGATCAACCAAGTGCAAGGCAAACACCTTACTATTGTGCTACCACTCCAGCCCCAAGAAACTATTTCTAGTTAGGTATAAAATATCAAAAACTAGAAGAGAACTAAAGAACTTGAAAAAATTACATGTTTTTTAGTGCAAAAATATCTTTGATATCATAGAAGTAATGCCTTAGCAACAATCACAACAGAGGTTCATCAGAATTGCTCAACTGAGCATATAATTAACCCTATGGGGCATACTATAATATCTAAGCAAGAATCTATGCCCTTGAAAACCATACCACATCCTAAAAGACAGTATAAAACAACAAAACAAGGAAGTTTTAAACAGAGCATGACTTAATGAAATGCCCAGATGAACAATCCTCAAGAGTACTGGAATCAAAAAAGAGCTCTAGTTCATGCTTTAGGAAAATCTATCGAGTCTTAAGCATTCAGAAGTGGAACATCCATTTTGCTTGCTGCAGCAATTAGAAGCTGAAGCTGAAATCAATGCAGCAGCTACCAGAGCAATCTGCAGGTCTGGGATGCAGCTCCTCACATCATTGATTTTCCATGGTTTGGGGTTTGGGTTCATCTCTCTCATATTATCTCAGACCCTCTGTAGTTCCCAGAGGTTAGACGCAGAGTCATTGCTTTTTTACTGAAAATTTCTCCAAGATAAATATTGTGCTCACAAGAGACATAGAAAGGGAAAAAGTCACATAAAGACTAACAACCTCTGGTCAGTCGAATGAGACTTTTTTCTATAATACAAAGCTCAAAAATATTTGGAGCAATTCAAATGGTTCTTTATCCTAACCAAAATTCCACTATTCTACATTAGGATGACCCTAAACAGCTTCTGCTTTTATCTCTTATTGCATTATCTTTTTCACTGCCTTGTCCTATGAATTAAGACCATATTAGTTGTCTTAACATTCTAAAATATAACTTTTCTTCAAAGGAATTTTCTCCCAAGACATTCTTTAATACCTTAATCAGGGGCCAGGGTGATAGCACAATGATAGGACCTTGCACTGGCTGACCTGGGATGGACCCAGGTTTGATCCCTGACATCTATATGGACCCCCCAAGCCTGTCAGGAGCAATTTCTGAGTGCACAACCATGAGTAACCTCTGAGCACTGCAGGGTATGACAAAAAAAATAACTTGATCAAGTTAAAAGTTAAAAGCTTAAAGTTCTACCCCATATTATTCATCTAAACTAACTTTTTCTTCTCTCCTCAAACTTATTATAACTTTATTATATACTATTAAGTATTTTCCTTGGTATGCTTTACCAGCTCAATTATTAGTGTCTAAAAAGTCTCAGATACTTACTAACACAGTATTTGTACACACATAAACATAAATAATAAAATAGCTTTATATCAATGGTGTTTATTTGGGTACCATAATTAAGGTACTTTAAAACATAATGTCTACAATACAAGCCATTGATACATAAGCATATCTGGAAAATAATTAATTTGATTTTGTAGATGAGAAAAAAGGTTGAGTTATGAATGTCAGACACTACATTCTGAAACCTATGGAATGAGACCTGTAAAAGAAATTACTCAGTGGCATTATCAGTGAATTATATAGAATTAAATTAAAATGCCAGGGCTTTAGGAAGAAACAAATTGGTCCTGAGAACTTCTCTTTTTTGTCTCTTAATGCTTACATTTTGGTCATATTAGTAATGTTTTATTTTTGCACTACAGTTTTATGATAGGGCAGAGAAAGCTGCATGACTGCGAATGACTTTACTCTGTTTTTCTTCTGTTTTTTTTTCTCAGAATTTTAAGTAAAAACATATTAGAAGATACAACTTGGTTTCTGTGGACTAACAGGGAGTTAAAGAAATAGATAACAACATGGGAAAATGGGATTTCCACTTTCAAGCCTGCCATAAGAGCAGTGATCAACAAAGGAAGTGCCAACCAGCTTTAAAAAGAGCTGAAGAAAAGAGGAAAAGCACAACATACAGAATGTACCATGTGAAAGTCTCAGAAATCCTGGTGTGAGGATTTTGAAAACTTCAATTTTTAATAAATAGTTTTGATCTTATGACATAATTTGTATTATATTATTTTTAAAATTATATTAGCTTAGCAACTTAACAAATAAGATATAATTACCCCTTCAACAGAACAAGTATCAAAAAATATTTCCTGAGTAAAAGCAATAATACAGTGGGAAGAATTCTTGCCCTGCACACAGCCAATTCAGGTTCAATATCTTCTTCATCCCATAGTCTCTCAATCCCCTCCAACAGTGATCCATGAGCCTAGAGCCAGAAGTGAGCCCTGAGTACTGCCAGGTAAAGTCTTAGAAACAAACAAAATAATCAATAAGTAATATTTCCTGTGGAATATTTAATCAATTCTGATGATAATTTAACTCTTAAATCATAACTGTTTCACAAATCCAGGTCATGCTATGTCAAAAAAGCTTTAAAATACAAATAAAAGACATTAAACTTGATATCACTTGGTCACTGAACTTGATTCTGTAGAAACTGTATGGGATTGAGAGAGATAGAGACAGAGAGACAGACAGATACAGAGAGACAGAGAGAGAGAGAGAAACTTAGCTGGGGGAGGCTAGACCCAGGTTCCAAGTTCAAGAAAGATAAAGGGATAGATACAAAGCACCTCACTAATTATTTAAATCTTCTCTGTGGCAGACTCTGCTCTAGTTACTATCCTACCCCTAACTGTTCAAATTGTGCTTTTTTATACCTGGTGTGACAAGAGGGAAGCTTTTCCACAGGGCCTGTCCAGGGGCTTGTCTAGGTCTACCTGTTTTGTAGTGGGGTTATCCAAGGAGCATGTCCAAGTCCAACTGCTATTGCATCCACAAATGTCCACTCAGTAATTCCAAAGTTATAATGCACTTTTGTCCAGTAAGACTGAACTGAGGTTAAGAAGGAGATAGTGAAGGATGAGGGTAACTCCAAGCTTAAGAAACTTTTGAGCAATACATAAAAATAAACTATGCATAAGTTAATTCTGGAAAGTAAAGAAATACATCCAGAAGTACATAAAACTGATATCAATGTTCCTGATCTGTGTCCATATTCTAGAAAACATGTTTTAGAAAACATTCTAAAATCAAAACAGACTCATGTTCAAGGAATTTTATTCCAGTAAGGGAATGTAGGATGGACAAGCAGTAATTTCAGTGTGAGAGCCACATTCAGCAATGTTCATTAAAGAATGTCCTCAGAATGCAGAAAAGTGTACTTCCCATAATGTGGGTAGTTGGGAAAGTTTCTAGGAAAACATCATTTCCATGTGCATTTAATATTAACTAGAATTTGGTCATAACAAAAAGAAAACATTTCTCTGGTCCAAAGGACTTGAAAGGAAAGAGCAGATTGACTGGTAAGAAACCAGGGAAATAAGCATTTTTCCTCTAATCACATAGAGAAAATTGCAATTTATAAAAACATAACAAACTACACAGGGCTCTCTGATTAAAATTTTTTATTCTGAAATTTAGCAGGAGATACGCCTCTGTTGGTGCTTTGTAAATGTTATTACAGATACATAAATGAACACTCTCTAATTGTTTTTGCTGCTTCAGTGATAGAAAAAGAAAACTCAGCAGTGAAGATATTAGCAATTCAATCTATTTTAATAATGATAGCTAAGGAACTGTGTAGAAGGCAGATACCAAAGTGGTTCTTTGGTAAAGTCCTTTTCCTGGAATATCATTCTCAGTTCAAATAGCTCAGGCTAAAACTAAACTATAATTATGTAACGTTATCAAAAGATCTGCTGAGAAAAACTTTTTTTTTAACAATAAATCTCCATCATTACTCCTGGGAATCTTCAAATTATTGACTTTACTGTCAGAACTCTGTATTGGTAAACAAATAATATAAAATAATAAAAAACACTGATGCATACTCAATTTTTAGATGCCAAGACAAATCTAATAATTGGAAAATATATAAAATATATAGTACTAAAAGATCATGGAAGAATATAATAGCAAGTAGCATGGGGTTTGGGGTTTTATGGCAAAAATATGAGAAATGTTAAATATTTATCTTTAGGGACACATGTATATTTCAAGCTAGGGATCACACTGAGCAAGATGGATGTCCTAAAGCTGAACTATTTGAGATGAACTTTCATGATGTGACAGTTGAACATATTTTACAACTTTGTAAGAAATTCTGGGCTTCTTTGAATGCAACATTGTACATTAGAATTTTTTTTCAAAATTCTGTTCTTCATTGACTGAGAAATCAGGAGGTGGGCCAAGAGATTAATATTCCTACTGTTCAGTAATCCCTACAGAATTTTACCAGACTTAGTACCAAAGGCTGCACAGTGACTGTGCTTTACCAAAGCATACTACTTTGGGAGACTAATGAGAAAGCAGATAGCTACATACTGTTTCAGACTGAAAATAAAATAATGAGAAAAGAACTTCAAAAAGTTGAGATGATTTAATTAATCATTCATTTCAATAACAACTCAAGAAATTTTAACTTCAAAAAATTTATCAAGAAATTAGTATTGGATTTATTATTATAATTATAAACTTTTTCTAACAAATTTTGATGGAATTGTATTCCTTTTTATATAAATAACTAATAGAACATTACTCACAAAATCAAAGTTGACCTATTTCTTTTTTTTTTTTTTTTGGTTTTTGGGTCACACCCGGCAGTGCTCAGGGGTTATTCCTGGCTCCATGCTCAGAAATTGCTCCTGGCAGGCACGGGGGACCATATGGAGCACCGGGATTCAAACCGATGACCTTTTTGCATGAAAGGCAAACTCCTTACCTCCCGGGCTATCTCCCGGGCCCCGACCTTTTTCTTAATTGTGAAAAATCCTGAAACTCGATTTCAAAGAATTTCCATAGTATTTAACCTTTAAATTGTAAAAAAAATCATTATTTACAATTGAAATTGATGATAAATAGGAACACTGATATCTCAGTGTGAACATACTATCTTCATATGTAATGCAAACACATCAACTGTATCTTGTCAGTTGTATTGACAAACTCATCAATTGTATTGACATATTATATTCAGATTTTAATCAGGAGAAACCACATCTCTGAGAATAGTAAAGGGTAATATAAGTAATTAAACTTGCATTCAAAATAAACCATTTTGACAAGAGAAGTAGACTATTAGAACACTTCTAATATATTAGAACATATTCTAATATATATTCTGACCCTGTTCCTTACATAAATTGTCTGTATTTTCTTCAAATATGATGTTGCATTTAGCATCATCTAATTACTATTCTGGTGGATTTCTCTAGTATTCACAATTGACATATTTATTTAAAATTTATTTCAAAGTAAATTTTAAAGTCTAGCATTATGAGAACTTTCTAAGTTCATTATACCATCATTGTCTATTATTATGTTCAAGGTTAGCAGAAGAGTAAGAACATATTAAGAAGAAAATTCTATAGTCAGATAAAATGTTGAAAATATTCTTCTTACTATATTTAGGCTACTTTAGTCTCTCCCTTCAGAAAGAGTTGGTCATCTAGAAAATTCATTTCTTGGTTTTAGCACAGTGATTTATAATTTACAGTCCCCACTCTCAGCAAACACTACTTTGTATCATTATCTTGATAATTACCAGATAGTATGACATTCATGTCAGTGTAGACATTGCTATCTGTTTCAAATTTTATTGCAAATCTCTTACAGAAATATCCTCATAGACACTCAAGTTCATGTTAAACCAGAATGCTAAGCACCCTAGATTCCAATCAAGAAGCCTGGCCCTAAAATTTACTATAACATGCTATTCATACTGTCTAATGAGAGTTTTTTCTTTACTAATGATTCCCTGCATCCTATTTGTTAGTTTTTTCTGTTTTTCTTTAAGATTTTTAATACTTAATTTTTATTCTTATCAACTCTTATTAAAATAAAGGCTGACAAAATTCTGATATAAGTAAAGTGAACAACACAATAATTTGATAGACAAATATATTGTGAAATGACTCATACAGTATCGTTATTCACCATATTCCTTAGCTCACATAGTTAGCCTCCTCTTCACACCATATTGTCAAAATGAATCCATCTTTTCAAAGAAAATTAATACTCTAATCATCAAGACTAAAAACAAACAAAATCTATCAATAAGGGTTGGAAGTACAATATAGCAGATAGTGCATTTGCTTTGTATATGAACTATCAGAGTGCAATACCTGCCATCTGAATATTGCCCATTCTCTACAATATCAGAAGCAATTACTAAGTGCAGTCAGGAGTAACATCATTGGGTCAGACCCAACTGCAAAACAAAAATATGAGAGCGAGCGAGAGAGAGAGAGAGAGAGAGAGAGAGAGAGAGAGAGAGA
>PVKC010036133.1:0-13303 GCA_004027635.1 Crocidura indochinensis
GGGGGGGTCATATCCAAAAATTCTCAGGGGTTACTCCTGAGTCTATGCTCAGAAATTACTCCTGGCAGGATTGGGGGGACCATATGGGAAGCCGGGATTCGAAATACCTTCCTTCTGCATGCAAGGAAAACACCCTACCTCCATGCTATTTCTCTGGCCCCCAAAGTTTTAGAAAAATTTAACAGGAAATCTGTTTCTCGGGTGCACTAACCATCTATATTAGGTTAATATTCTTCAAGTTGAACATAGTAATATTAGATAATGTGGGACTATGAATAACAAAATATTACCTAAGAATAACATGCTCTGAGATCATATAGATAATCCAGTAGGTAAAATGTTTGGCTTACACACAGCAGACTCCCAGACTCCGTGAAAATCTCTGGCATCACAAAAGGTCTGTGAAGTACCACCAGCAATAATCCCTGAGCATAGAGCCAGTAAGTCTTTATCATCAGGTGTAGCTCAAGAAACCAAAATAAATAAATATCAAATAACTCTACAAGAAAGGGCAGTGAGAGGGAGGGGGGAGGCAAGGAAGAAAGGTTGCATGGAGGGAGGGAGGGAGGAAGGGAAGGAAGGAAGGAAATAGGAAGGAAAGAAAGAAGAAGGGGGAGGAAGGAAGGGAGATAGGAAGAGAGATAGGGGAAGGGAGGAGGAAGTGAAGGAAATCAAAATTACTAAGATATAGAATAAAGACTATCCAAAATGCTCAGAATACTGTGGAATCATTCATCCTAAGAAGTGAAAACTATGGGATTTAAAACTATTATTCAGAGTTACTATTCCAAGGCTTTAACTGAAGTAGAAAAATAAAATAAATTCTCATAGAAAACTATAATAATGAAATATAGAAGAGAAAAATTTGCATTGGTTCCTCATATAACCATACTTACAAAGTTGTGCTTTTGGCCTTATTGAAAAAGATATAAGAAATTCTTTACAAAACATATTGAATGAGGTTTGAATGAATATACCTTCATTTCTTTTATTATTTCCATGAAGTGACATGAGAATTCTCTTGAAATTTATTCCAAAAAATAGAATTTCCTGAAAAATAATCCTCTTCTTTTTCAAAAGGGCTATGCCATTACTTATTTCTTTCCACTTATCAACTAAAATGATCAGAGACAAAATAGGTTCTTAACTCAGATTCTCTTTGCTTTCAGTAGGAGTCTTCACTGTTTTGACTTTTTTTTATGAATCATAAAGTTTAAATTACTTTAACTTTGAACTACTTTTTAAAAACAATCTATCATGGGACCAATGGGAAAGACCTCAATCTAAGATTCGTACAAAAAACAAGATCTCTAATGTCAGAGGCCTGACTTTGAAAATTGTGACTGAGCAGAACTTCTGGAACAGCACTGAAAGACTCTGAGGCTTTGTTCAAGGATCTGAGCAAAAACTAAGACCACTAATTGCAGAAGACTAATTACAACAATAATGACAGAACAGAACCTCTAGAACCATAAAGAAAATCTCTCTCCTAACCTTCGTCCTATGACCTACTCAAATACCAAGATATCTACCTATAGAGGCCTGATTTTATCATCCATAACTGAGCAGAAAGTTTCCTGGCACCATAAAAAGACCTTGGGGTGTGAAAATGAGCGTGTATGGAGCCTGTAGTAGTTCCCAGGGCAGTATGCTTCAAGGGCGGTGAAACCCTGTATCTCTTAGGCCAAGGAAATTTCTTCTCCAATTTCCCCAATAGTTATTGTGCCTGTGCAAAAGAAGGAAGAGGACGAGGAGAGGAGGAGGAGGAGGAGGGGGAAGTAGTTGCTGATTTGGTGTTTGTTTTTGCAATTCATATGTGTTTTTAGGGTTGGTTTTTTTTTTGTCATTTCAGAAGGTTTATCAAGATTTATTGCTAGTTTAATATTTTAATACATCTTTGATTTCTAAACATTACATAGATTTAGATACATATTGTCTTATAAATTGCTGTGGTTTTACAGGGACAAAAGAAATTAAAAATTTGGAGTGATCCAGGATTTCTAAGCAGCTTTACTGATACTGCTGCTTTTGTTTCATGCATGGTTTCAGTTAACAGAGCCTGAAAGTATGAGAAAGCAACAGGACTGGAGTAGGATAACCATTTGGAGTGAGTACTCAAAAAATGGCTTGGTAATATCAACCCAAATATCAGTATATCTGGGATTTTGGTCAGATTGGTGTTTCTACAGAAAGCCTTAGAAGATTGGTGAAGTTGAGCCACTGGAAAATCTGCATTTGTGGTTGAGGGGTACATCAGGCATGGCTTCCATGGGTTCGAACTTGACCTAACCTCGCCTTCCAAGATTGCCAGATGTCAGTTGCATGAATGGTATACCCAACTTGGTTTTTTGTCTTTATTTATTTATTTTTTTGCTTGTCTTTCTTAGTTGCTGGTTTTTGTTTTTGTTTGATCTTTCTTTGCTATTTTTTTGTATTTTTGTTGTTATGGCTTTGTTGGTTTTCTTTTTTCTTTTTCTTTTGTATTGTTTTGTTGCCTTTATAACACCTAGACTATCCCTTCTAGGTTCTTTTTCTTCTTCCCCTTTTTATTTCTTATACTTCCAATTGAACCACATTAAAAAAATCATATTGCTCAGCCTCATATTTGAAGGGGAAAAAATGGACAGTACCAGGACTATACAGTCATATGAACAATTAGTGGAAATAAAAAAATGATCAAACTTGAACACCAAACCCAAAATCAACAACAACAGAATCAATATACAATCTACAACAAGCTGTTCAAGTGGGGACCAGTTACACTAGCATAGGTGGGGGGAGGGGTAAAGGAGGGAGAAGTGGGACTCATGCTGGTAAAGGGGTGGAGGGAGGACAACATTGGTGATGGGAATTCCCCTTATTCATTATCTCTATGTACCTCAAATATTACTCTGAAAGATTTGTAACTCACTTTGCCACAATAAAAATAAAAAAATAAATAAAAACGATCTAAAACTTCACTGCTTATGTAACAATTTATTATCTATCATTTAGCTTTATTCTAATGACCTACCGTGCATTTACTTAGGCATGAATATTCATTTACCTGGCAAGTCAGTTCCAGAGGTCACTTGACTTGCAGGACCTTGAACAAAACTCAAAGCTCCATGTGATCTTTCATCTTCAATAGGATAGACTAGGTTTCATCTCATTATGAGGGCAGCAGTGAAGAAGGTACTTCTGTTATGTAACTACTATCAACTCTCTATATGCATCATATTTGCTTATGTCTCACTAGATAATGTCAGTCACATGCACAAACCAGAGTCATAATGGGAGAAGATAGTGATATGAATGCAGACCATTTATGTAAAAATCTATCATTGCACATATCCCTAACAGAGCGGTTATTCATTTATGGTCCAACATAATCAGACCTTGAACAAAGTTTCTTTCCTATATTATCAATATCTTTTCTTCCTTTTTTTTTTTTTTTTGTGGTTTTTGGATCACACCCGGCAATGTTCAGGGGTTACTCCTGGCTCCATGCTCAGAAATTGCTCCTGGCAAGCAAGGGGGACTATATGGGGCATCGGGATTCAAACCGAAGACCTTTTTGCATGAAAGGCAAATGCCTTACCTCCATGCTATCTCCCGGGCCCCTCTTTTATTCTTTTAAAGTTAAAATATCCTTTATAGGTTTTCTAAGCTTTTACTTGCCCAACAAATCAGTGAATAAATGCTTATATAGAATTCAAAAGTATTTTAAAATTTTAAATGCACCATATGTCACAGCAAATGCTCACTCCTAAATTCTTGAAGCACTCATAGATCAGATAAAAATTCCTTTGAATTTAAGTGTAAAAACTTTAAAAACTTTATCCGATTAGCTTCCCTACCAGAAATATATAATTTCACTGCTCTGTCACATACTCACACTCTCAAGACACTTTGTGTCCTTAATTAATATTGAATACATTATAAAACAAGTATTTAAAATGCCTAAAATCTTAAAAGTTCACATACAAATTATAATCATCTTATTATTATGCCAAGTGCTCATACAAGCAAGAAACATGGTAAAACGTATAAAGAGTTTAATCTGAAGAGAAGTATAAACAACATGACTAAAATTACAAAACTAAAGATAAAAGAGATGCATCACGTGTATCTTTATCTTTCAAAATTTACAAATTTTAAGATACCCTATAAGTTCATTTAAAGATGAACTGATTATTTTTAAATAGACCTTTTAAAAATAACCAAAGATTTGTGATTAGTTTTAATCTGCACTTTGAATCTCACTGGCTTTAAAAATAATATTTTAGATTCAATTCAAAATTATAAAGGTTCTAGAAAGATTTTGGACAATGATTTGTGCATATCAAACTTACGGGGTGGCTGATATAAAATAATTTTCATCAGGTATGATGGTATCTAATAAAGTCTACACTTATGAGTAGGGTTAACACATAATACTGTAAAAAAATTAAAACTTCTGGCTACAATTATTATGCCAAGTAAGATGCTTTTCTGTGAATAGGTGGCAAAATGCTTCAGATATTTTCTACCAGGGGAGACAAAAACTTTACTTATGCACAGAAGACTTTTTGTTGTTGCTAAATTAGGCCAACAGCTGAGTTATTTTTAGATTACTTATTTCACTTTCTCTTCTTAATGGGCTAGTATACAAAATAGGACAGAAAATACACCATATGCCACAGCAAATGCTCAAATTCTAAATTTTTTACAGCTCTTGCAGAAATAAAAGATATCTCTATGCTAAAATATGAGATTTCCATTCAAATGAAATTAAGGCTATAAACATTTTTACATATTTATTTATCAGTGAACAGTAAATAAACTATATATACCTGTTCTTAAAAGCACATGTTTTAAGATAAGTTAGTTTTTGATTATTTTTCATAAAAATAAGAGTTAAATTATAAGTCAACACAGTGACTCATATTTGACTAAATGTCAGCATTTAATACCTACAGTAATCTAACTTTCTACTGTTATAACATATTTCTTGGTATAAAGTTACAAGATTTAGATTACATCATATTATCAGGTTATATGTCTATATATGTATATATATATAGTTTAGTTTTATTTTTATCATGCTCTGGATTCTAAATTTGTACTTAAATTACTTAACACTGATTTTATCTTGAGCTTACTTTAGAATTTTACCAGTCAACCTTTATGTAATTACTATTAGATTATATATATATATATATATGTATATATATACATACATACATATATTTCACTATTTCACAAATAGATACTGGTAAGAATGGTTAATGGAATCTTTAAAAATATTATTACAGACCTTATGTATTTGTTTATTCCATTATTTTTATTTGAAACAAAGCTCCTCCCACAACATAAGACTATGTAAAGAATAATTACTACCCAAACAAAGACACCACTTTTGTGCATGTGCTTTTTATTATTGAATAATTGGCAAATGCTCCCAACATCTATGACCTAAAGGATACATACCAATTTCCAACTTTTTTCCACACATATCTCCTTAGTAAATAATTATTTACAGACAAATGGGAAAATGAATTATGTTTCTTTGACTACAGTATCCAATGTATTTTCCTTGTTCTGAATAAAAAGGAAGAAACTTGAGTGGGAAAAATAGCTTCAGAATGTTATTACTTGATGCTTCCCCAATGCCTGAAACTAGAAGTAAAGGGTTGAGATTTACCATTTGATTTTCTCAATATGCACATGAAAAATGATATTTGGTAATTACGTATAGGAGAGCATATCATAGAATGAAGAAAATAATTCTATAAAACCAAGTTCAGATCATAGAATTAAGTGACCTGAAAAAGGAGAGATTTCCAATTTCAAAAGAAACTGGTAATTAATCTGTCTTCTTTAAAAATAAAAGATTACTCTAGTTCAAAAGCTGAAAAAAATAGGGGTCCCACAAAGAGCTTGGTAGTTGAGTGCCTGCATGACAAGTGTAATGTCAAGAGTTTGATCCCTTGGGGCCAGAGCAATAGCACCACAGAAGGGCTTTTGCCTTGCAAGTGGCTGACCCAAGAATGAACCTGGGTCTGATCATTGGCATCCCATATGGTCTCCCCAAGTCAGGAACGATTTCTGAGCACAAAACCAAACGTGACCCTTGAGCATAACTAGGTGTGCCCCCCCAAAAAAGAGTTTGAACCTAGATACTGTCCCACATGTACCAAATATGGTCTAGCAATACAGTCTTTTGTAATATTTAATGCTACAACTAGCATAGAGATTTCTAGAGCACAACAAATGTGTGCAAGCACCACAAAAATATGCATATAACAGAACCTAGTATGCCACACACAGACATCAAAAACAAAAAATAATGGGGAAGGGTTGAGAAAGGAGAATATATTTTTGTTATGGGGGGCACAAAAGTGATGTTAAGGAGTTACTCCTGGCTCTGCATTTAAGTCACACCTGATGGTGCTTGGAGGACCAGATGAAATGCTGGAGATCAAAGTCAGGTCAGCCACATGCAAGGAAAAAACTCTAATCTCTATACTATTGCTACGTCCCCTAAAGAAGAATACATTTTAAAATTAAAAAAAAAAAAACCACACACCTTCTTAAACTCAATAATAAAAATTCAGATAAGTAAAATCCAAGGAAAACATCCTCAGGACAAGAGCATGATGACCCAACAACCCACCTCATCCTCCTAAAAAAATAGTGACATGTAAGTCATCTTATCCAGACTAGTTACTGGAATGCAAAAGAAGCACTAGCAAGAATGTCAAAATGATAACCAGAAAGGAGAAATATTTTAAAAGTATCATAGCTCATAAGACACATTACTCCAGTAAATGCAATTTCACTATAATCATGATAAATGTATTCACCTAAAAACATGTTGAAAACTAATCAATAAGGCCATCAGGCTTTGATAATTATAAAAATGAAAATAATGCAAATTTTCGACAATCTTAAAATAAAACAGGGCAATGTCTAAGTTTTGCCACATCTAATTGCTTCAGAGAACTTCATGAATAAACAATTATAACTTCACTTCCACATACCACAAACAAAATTCAAAATTAATTTTTAAGTTTCAGGTTTCAAGTTTCCAAAGATATTCTTGTTCAGACAGATAATATTTGACTTCTCATCATATCCGTGAAGTCATATTTTTCTATAAAGAATATTTCTTGACCCAATTTTTGCTTGTATCATAACAACTGAAAGAAACATAAATTTTCTCCATTTGCTTCTAATATATTATATATTTCTCATTTCCAGTTCCTCAGGATTCATAGCATTCAATAGAACTATGTTTCTTTAATAGAAAGTTATTCTGTTTAAACCCTGGCATTCTATCTCTTAAGGCACTTAAACATCCTAAAAACAGAAATACATAATATATTCCTGGAGGAAAAACAATGTGAGAGCATTTCAGATAAAGGAGACCCACTAGCTTCACAGCCATCCTTGATGATAGGACGTCAACTATCTGGTAAGATCTTTACGAATATTATTTCAAATTCCTAGACAAATGTTGCTATGGAGAATTTCAACCCATATTTTATGGATAAAATAATGTTCTGAGATCAAATAACTTGTTCCAAAATCACAGTCCTGATAGGGCTAAGCCTAAGAGTTATGCTTCATCTGTCTAATGCCATCTCCTTCTCTTGCATGATGTCAAGCCCATGTCTCAGTTAATAAATATTCCTGCTGGGCCTCCACTGTGCGCACCCATGCTACAAAGAATAGTGAAAGAAACAGAGTAAATCACCTTTGCCCTTTCAAACAGTACACATCTAAAAGACACAATCTGAAGACTCCTATGTCCCGAGGAGAGGCAGTGTGGAATATACAGAGGAAAGAGCACTAGACTAGGGAGAGGCAGATGATTCGTTTAGTCAGAACTTTTCTATTTACTAGTCACATGATCGTGATTAAATAATTTCTATTATTTCCTCATTCTTGACGAGCATATAATATCTGCCTTAATTATCTTACTAAATTAGTTTAATACATCTAATTAAAATGTCCTATACATTGTTTTTTAAAACATGAAATGTTAGTGAAACACGCTGGTTCTACTTCCCACTCCTGTCTTGATTTTCTCCTCATTTTTCCTCATGAGCTAATTTATACAGTAAGAATTTCATGATCAAGATCTTGGTTAGGCCTCCCCAAATTTTAAATTTCTTCTCAGGTAAACAGTGGAAATATTATCTTTCCAGAGAGAGACTAGATTCAGAAAACAGATAATTAAGAAAAGATGGAAAATGTGCAAAACAAGAAATAACCTTTGACAAACTAGAAAGAATTTGCCTTATGAGCTAGGATATTTAAAAGCACAAGTGGTTTCAATAAATAAAGGAGGCAGGGAATAGAGCTCAGAAGAGCACAGTTATGTCAAGAACTGGGTTTGATTCCCAAAATCCACACTTATCTATAATCTTTCCACTCATGCCTATAAATACCTTTCATTTTGCACACCCCAGTTAAATTCATAACAGTCTAATTGCATACATATATTCAATTTCCTATTAAATATTACTATAGCTAATAATCCATCACTTTTTCAAATCACTAACCAATATTTAAGGGGGCCAGAGAGATAGCAGGGAGGCAAGGTGTTTGCCTTGCATGCAGAAGGATGGTGGTTCAAATCCCGGTATCCCATATGGCCCCCTGAGCCTGCCGGGGGCGATTTCTGAGTTTAAAGTAAGGGTAACCCCTGAGAGCTGCTAGGTCTGATGCAAAAACCAAAAAATAATTTAAATAAAATAACCAAAACAATATTTGAAATATTTTTCATTGAGGATTGAAAAAAGATATATTGAAATGCTTTAAGTAACTGCACAATGCCATATTAGTTTATGTAAATAATATAAATAACTTCATGTTATTTGGCTAAATAGCCAACATTACTGATAATATATAAATCATGTTCAGTAAAATAAAAGAGTTACAAAACCTTTTTAAACTAAATGTCACTGGAAATTTCTTTTATCTTTCATTTTTTGAATATTTTCTTAGGATTCCATAATACACAATGCTACTAAGATGGTTTCTCATGTTCACAATTGCAACACCACATCCATTACTTGTGTACCCTATTCCTCTCTCAAGAAACCAAAAACTCTCTTTCCCCCAAACCCCTAATCAATTGTGTGGATCAGATTTCCCCTTTCCTTGTCTTTGGACATTTGTTGTTATCTTGCTGTGCATATTTAAATCCTACATATCAAAGACATTTGACTAATGTCACTCAAAAATTATATACAAATTGATTACTTTAGTCCCATGATTTAAACACACACACAAGGAGTCATAGAATTAGCTATTAAAGATAGTTGCAGGATACATGATTTATAAACACACCCATTCAATGTTAACTGAGCACTGCATGCTCCATTCAGTGGACCTAGTTTCATAGGACCCAAACCGAACAACATCCTCTGGCCAGCACTATATACTCAGGCACTATAATTGACCCAGTTTATGCGGTTGGATAAATACAACTGAAAGAGACCACTTGGCCACCTAAATTTCTTTTTTTTTTTTTTTTTTTTTTTTTTTTTGGTTTTTGGGTCACACCCGGCAGTGCTCAGGGGTTACTCCTGGCTCCATGCTCAGAAATTGCTCCTGGCAGGCTCGGGAGACCATATGGGGCACCGGGATTCGAACCGAAGACCTTTTGCATGAAAGGCAAACGCCTTACCTCCAAGCTATCTCCCAGGCCCCATAAATTTCTTAGTAGCACCTGCTCCTTCAATCTCCAAAAGAACATGTATAAAAACACTGGTCAAATCTGTATACATCTTTCATCTTTGTCAGCGTCTCTTTGTGGCCTTCTTGGTTTACAATAACAGAAAATTCTGTAACATTATCTCCTTTCTATAGTCTTCCATACAATAAATTGTAATTTATTTTCATTTTTTTCTTTGTATTGGGAACCAAAGAGAGGAGTGAAGACTTGTTGAATTTTTATTTTGTTACTGTTGTTTTATGGTTTCAGTGATCAAATTTGGTTCTCATTAAGACCAACTACGGGGGGCCGGGCAGTGGCGCCGGAGGTAATGTAGGTGCCTGCCTTGCCTGCGCTAACCTAGCTAACCTAGGACGAACCGCGGTTTGATCCCCCGGTTCCCCATATGGTCCCCTGTGCCTGCCAGGAGCGACTTCTGAGCGAATAGCCAGGAGTAACCCCTGAGCATCACCGGGTGTGGCCCAAAAACAAACAAACAAACAAACAAAAAAAATCTACTACTATAAATCCTGGTCCCCTAGTGTTTTATGTAGCTGTACTACATGTTTTTTTTTCTAGTAATAAAAGATTTTTCTTCAACTAATAACTATATTTAGATTGAACTGTCATCATTAAATTAAGCAGTTTATAGGGGAGAATTCAACAACTTTGATATCTCTGATATCAAAAAATACATACAATTTAAACTTTTACTATCACGTATTAAAATATTTTGGGGTGTTGGGCCCCATCAGGCAGTGCTCAGAGTTATTCTAAGCTCTCTACTTAAAAATCACACCGGGGAAGCTCAGATGACCATACAGGATGCTGGATCAAACCTGGGTTGGTCGAGTGCAAGGCCAACCCCCTACTGCTGTGCAATTACTCTGGCTATCATGTGCTTTAAGCATAAGTAGAAGAATATATGTATGAAACACTGTGTTAAGTACCTGGTACTAGAAACAGAATGAGAGATAGTAATTATAGTTTGTTATATATGGAAGGAAAAAAGGGCTTAAACTTATACATTAACACCTTGTCAATTCAAACTTTCTTAAACTTGTATTACCTATGTGCCAATATATTTTTTTACCTCTAGTTGCATTTTCTCATTTTCATTTACCATGTTAAAAATAAATATTAAAAGAGAGCCTTGCTCTGAAGATCTTAATAGTTCATTAACTATGCATATCTCAGCAACCCCCACACCTGACTGCATTAGGTCTTTTTGCATTTTTTCTTTTTGGGGTCACACAAATACTGCAACTAATGTAATAAAACCACAGGCTTCTCTGTATTTTCTCATACAATCAAGCTCTGACTCATAAATATTTCATTTATTGTTGTCTTAACTCTAAAAAAGATTTGCCTGTATTTTGCTTTTATTATTTTTAAATTATCTTCTTTCTTAAAGTGATTCTGACTATAATACTGGAAAATCAACATGAATATACAATATCATAAAGTGAACTTAAACTTTCAACACATGTTAACAACCTAAATAAAATAAAACTAAATAAAATCATTTTTAAGATTCAAAATACAAAAAGCATAATATTTTGTGCTAGCATTTCACAGAAATTAAACATTGTTATAAAAATTATTTTCTGTGCCTTATCATCATGGGAGTTCATATTAGTGTCTTTACATTGGAAAAAAAAACTGAAGGTGAATTCAGCGGGAGGTGCTATGAATCATTATGTTTACCTGGGGGAAGAAAATCACAAATTTTGTATCCAAAATGTTGAATGTCATAAGAAAAAGAAATTAAAATTCCAACAAAAAATAGAAATGTTCACTTTACAACTCTTTTATCGAAAAAGTACCTTTAAATCAGACCTACTATCAGAGAGAAGTGTATTCCAAGGATTATAAAAGAAAAGTCAAAAGTCAAATAGTTAGCTTTAGCAGATCACTATTGATTTGCCTATAGCAAGGAAGATAGAACATCAATCAAATCTTTCTATCCCTCATTGTCTTTTCATCCTTCTTCCTCCAGCTGAGTTTGTACAATCTCCAAATATTACACACAAAACAAGATCAGATCATTCTCCTGGTCAGTTTCTCCAAGGTTGGTCTTAGTTATCTTAAAAATATATAAAGAAATAAATACAAAAATAGATGAACAAAAATTCCTAGCTACAGTTCCAGATAAGCAGATATAATACACTTTGTTTCCCCCAATGAAAGGGACAGATGCAAACTGAAACAGCCATTCCCATTTATTAAGAACTGAGATGAAATTGGTTTTCCTAATGGAATGAATGAAATTTTTGTTACCCATCAAATCTTCACTTGTAAAAACCATGACCTAGGCCTCTAACTAACATATATTCTGATATACTCTAGTCATCACTATCTTAACTGTGACACTTTATGTTTCTTCTTCCTCTTTATCACCTCCCATTGTGTTTTGCCTTTGCATCTAGTAAATGATGAAAATATCATCCTTGATTCATTCTACAGGCCCCTTGTCCATTATCTGCTCATTTAACTTACTTACCTAGATTTATATAATATACTAATAATGACCAACATCTAATAAAGATTAAGTGTACCAATAATTTATTTTCTCTAAAGGTTTAAGAAGATAAAAGGAAGGGCCGGAGTGGTGGTGCTAGAGGTTAGTCATCTGCCTTGCAAGGGCTAGCCTAGGACTCACCGAGCTCGGTTTGATCCCCCGGCATCTCATATGGTCCCCCCAAGCCAGAAGCAATTTCTGAGCACATAACCCCTGAGTGTCAATGGGTGTGGTCCAAAAATACAAAACAAACAAACAAACAAAAAGAAGATAAAAGGGGACTATTATTTTGAACTTTGTAACAGTATCAAGGGACAAATTATTATGAATGACTATTAGGAAATTCCTAGAAGTTGATATCAATTTGAAGCTCATAATTCCAACTCAATAAACAAATATAGCATGAAGTTTAGGTACAGCTGATAAAAATACTTCTTTATTTATATAAGAAAATATATGTGGGGCCCGGGAGATAGCATGGAGGTAAGGCGTTTGCCTTTCATGCAAAAGGTCTTCGGTTCGAATCCCGGTGCCCCATATGGTCCCCCATGCCTGCCAGGAGCAATTTCTGAGCATGGAGCCAGGAGTAACCCCTGAGCACTGCCAGGTGTGACCCCCCCCAAAAAAAAACAAGAAAATATATGTACCGAATTTTTCACTCTATAAGATGCACCGAACTATAAGATGCACATAGTTCTTAGAAGAAAACAATGAAAATAAATATTCTAAGGCAAATGGTGTAACGCAAAATGCCTAGATGGCAACTGGGAACATCTAGCCTGCGAGTCTGAAGTTTATGTGCAATAAATACACTGGTCCACAGTGGATTAAACACATTTACCTAACTTTATTTTTTTACATTAAAAAAATAATAAATACTTTTATCGCAGGAGCGATGGAGCAGCGGTAAGGCATTTGCCTTGCAAGCAGTTGACCCAGGACAGACCCCAGTTCAATCCCCATATGGTCCCCACAGCCAAGAGTGATTTCTGAGCATATAACCAAGAGTAACCCCTGAGTGTCACCAGGTGTGGCCCCCTCAAAAAGCAAATAAAAAAGTGTCACAGCAGTGATCAAATAATCTTTTTTTTTTT
>PVKC010036134.1:0-13294 GCA_004027635.1 Crocidura indochinensis
TGGGGCACCGGGATTCGAACCGATGACCTTTTGCATGAAAGGCAAACGCCTTACCTCCATGCTATCTCCCGGGCCCCCATTGGTAGACATTAAACAAACAATTCACAGGGAACAGCAATAGCACCAGTGGAAATACTATTCCAAAGAGTGTGGCCCCTAAGCATAGAACTAGATGTGGCACCTGAGCACTGCTGTGTATGGCCCTAAAAAAATAGATTAAAAAGTAAACAAGTGCCAGAATGTTGAATTGAAAAATCCTGCCTAGTCCCATATCACTCTACAAACTCAAACAAGTCACTTTCCCACATGGTAATTTGAGAGTTCCCATGACATTGAGCACATGTCTTGAGCTATATGCTGACTGATGTGGATTATTATGGCTAAACCTTCCCAACAATCATGGTATGTAGCCTCTGTAACTATCCAGGCTATATTTATATTAATTTTTATTTTATTTATTTCTTTGTATTTGGATCAGCTCCAGTGGTACTCAGGTTCTACTATTGCCTTTGAGTTCAAGGAATGAATACACATGGCTATGATTGGGGGGAAAATATACGGTACCAGAAAATGATCCCAGGTTGGCCAAATAGCAAGCACCTCCACCTATTTCTCCATCCCATAATCCACACTTTATTGGTGAGAAAACATTTCCACTGTTCTTAATTTTTGCCCATACCACACAGTTTATGTGGATACAGTTTGAACTTACATCATTTCACATTTTATTCTTATCCAGTAGATTTGTATCATGTTGAAGCTATCTCTTGTTTTCTTTGATGTTCAGAGAAATACATTATTAGTAGTAGATAAAGCTTCTATCTCATAAGTTAATTCTATTGGTATTTTAGTAGAAACCTAAATGCCAGATCAAGAAAGATGTGTAACATAGATGGTTTAGCAGAACAAGTAATTACTGACGTCTCTTAAGGGAGTGAAAAGAAATGGCATTCGTGCCACATGTTTGATATCTTAGGACTAGATCATCTTATTTAAGGTCTTTCTAAGAACTGGCCACCACTTCCCATGTGTTCTCTTCTACCCTGTATTCCTGGCAGACTTTAACATTAAAGAGAATCAGGGGCTTCCTGATATATTTCAGAGGCTTTATTCAACATATGGGTTTTCCTGGTTGCAGGAAGACTAATAAAACCCTCAGGTTCTAGCATACATAAGACAGAAAACATCAAACTTTATTAAAAAAAATCACAACATGCTTCCACCCATATTCAAAGCCAAGAACAAACAACTTTGGGGCTTGGAATGGTGCCACAAAATAGTCTGAGTGACTGAAGTAAAAACAAAAACAAAAAAACACAGCAATGACTACAAACTTTAGGGAGGCCAAATAATAATCTATTGCATTTTTTAAAAATTATGCAATGTTTAGCAAACTGAGATCATAGGGTGGGGGTGGCATGGTGGAGGAGGCAGGGAAGGGAAGGGAAGAAAGAAAATAAAGGAATCACAAACTTTACTAAACAAAGTCACATACCAACAAACACTTAAACCACTATAACCAAGATCAGAAACTGAAGCTTGTTTTTACTTACAAAGATCTGAAGGATGGGGTGGGAAATAAACAAAAAATCCATGGGGAAAATCATTAATAAGCTACTCTGAACTATTTTCCCACAAGTAATTTCTTTAAAATGGAAAAAAGAAAGAAAATCTATACTCTGTGTTTAAAAAGCCAATGTCCTGCATTCCTGTCCAAATAAAATCTTTTTGTAAGCAGTCAACCAAAAACCTAAAATTCCATTGTCATAACATTATGTCTGTGGGGTACCACTTCAGAGAATCTTCCCAAAAAAACGAGAGCAAGAGCTAGGTAATTAATATAGGACTCTATAATGAATGGGAAAAGAAAATTAACAAAATTAAATCCACTCAAAAAACAACTACAATAAAACCTAAATTTATGTCCTATCATTCCACGAACTTCCTGTTTACTAACAACACACACACACACACACCACCCACATCACATTTTCCAGGAAGTTAGATATTTAAATAAAGCAACATTTGGACTTCTTCAGTAAAGAGAATATAATTTCTTCCTAAACCACCTCGAACGTTGATGGATGAGCTGGGGCCGTTTTTCTTACAAGAAGTGGAAATCTGATTCTAAGGGATCACATATCTATCTGCCCGAAAGACTCCAAGACAAATGGAGAATGAAATAATATAAAATACATATTTTTCTTATGAAGTAACCTTTTTTTTTATCAAATTGTCTTATAAGAAAAATAATCCATCTCCATAACACACAAGCAAATCAGTATTGAAAACTTAAGTAAGATGAATTTTACTAATGTCAAGCTTAAGGCAACTCAGCAAGAAACGGCAACACTGGAGTAAATTATTTATATTCTCTACCTCTTAGCTGTGTCTGTAAAGCACCAAAACATTGCGATGAAAAGTAAAAGTCAGTAATTGCTCGGATATTATGTCTAGTCACCAACAGCTGAAATTTCCTCAGTATTGGCTTCCTCCCTCTAAGCAATTTTGTTAGTTGGCTAAGAGGGCTTCCCCCACCACTTCTCTCTGTCAGCTCTGGCTTGCCTGGCCTTCATGGACGACTTTTGCACTCAGTGGAGGCCTCCACACACCACATTTGGAAACTGACTTGTTTGGGCTCTTCATAGTTTTGTATGTTGACAGCGAATACTGCACTTGCTTAGAACAAAATTCCGGTCTCTGGAAATTTTCTTAATAATGACTTTTTTTTTTCTGTTCAGTCAAAGATTATGGCTTTGGCAAGAAGATCCTAACAGCTGGAAGGGAAAACTCATTTGGATGCATATACAGAGGGTATCTTAAATAAAAGGCATCTATTTTCTTACAGCTTTGGAGGCCGTAAGTCCAAGATCAAGGTGCCAGCAGAGTTGGGTTTTTTGTAGATTTGTTTTCCTGGCTGCAGATAGATGAATGCCTTCTCAATGTATCCTCAAATAACCTTTCCTCTGTGTGTAGTAAAATGTAGATCTCTGGAATCTCTTCCCCTTCTCGTAGGAACACAAGTTCTACCAGGCTAGGACCCTCTCCTATCAACCTATTTAACTTTAATGACCTCCTGATAAGTCATATTTTTAAATAGCCACAATGATAGTGAGGACTTCAACATATGTATGTTAGTGGACACATTAGAATACATATGAAATATTTTTCCTCCCCCACTGTCATTTGGGGGTAGGGGAGTGATTTCAGATTCTCTCAGAAGCAGACATGTGCAAGAGACTTATAAGAGAAGACACCTGGGAGGGATATTGGAGAGCTGGAGGAGGCTGAGAGACTTGTCAGAACAAAATACAGGTCTGATTGACCTGCAGTCAATCTGCTGTAGTGGTAATAGTGAAAGAAATTAGTTTGAGCAGAGAGAGTCAGAAAGGATCCTGAAGTCAAAAATTGCCTCTGCCTCACTGAAATGGGAGAGAATAGACCTCTAACTGCACTTGGTCACTGACTGGGAGAAGGCTGTGGAGAATGTGCAAACACAGTATTGGGTGCAGGGCAGAGTAAGTGGGACTATTAGTCAATCCCATGTGCCTCTGGAGAAGATCTAAGGAAAGCTTCTCCATAGCCACACAAAATGTTAATGCTAGCAATGCACACTGAACCCCTATTTTCATCCATTTTAGGTAAGAGCTGTATCGAGTAGTAGAAGTGTGGATGAGTGATGATGCTGACAATCATGAAAGCACACACTTCCTATTTTACTGACATTTCTGGAATCTAACTCCAGATTTCTAGAATATAACTCTGGAGTATTCCTCACATTTGTGCTGCTATAATCTCTGAGGCTGAAGAACCTTTGTGGATGAATTAGCCTGTTCTCTGATACATAATTGACCTTCTTTAAAACAATTCCACAAATATGATGGAATATACATCATCACCTACAGAATTAAGATGAGTCTTATGATAGGCCTAATAGTTAGGCCCTAGCTAATGTCTAGAGAGATATTCCAGACCTCTAATCCAGGAATGGGGATCTGATTGAGAATGGAAGGCCAAGAAGGCAAAGTAGATGCACGTCTTCGGGGCAGAGGAGAAAGTGGTATGGAGAGGAGATATGGATTTGCCAAACACCCCTTCCTCAGTTAACCAAGAACCCATATTTACCTGCATGTGAAGGAAACACCCAAAGTCTGAAGAGAAGACTACCCAAAGGCAATAGAGCAATTCCTAGAGTTCACTACCACAAGCCATTGCTAGTCCCAATATCAGAGTGGAAACCTCATTATTCACATAGCATCAAGTAGAAGAGGCAAAAGGATTTGTTCTCGAGAAAGAAAAATAATCAGCCCTAAACTAGAGCCAATGTGGTCCTATTCAACAAAGAATAAGATTCAAAATGCTGGAGAGGGACTGGAGAGATAGTATGGAAGTAGGGCATTTGCCTTGCATGCAGAAGGACAGTGATTTGAATCCCGGCATCCTGTATAGTTCCCTGAGCCTTCCAGGAGCAATTTCTGAGCGTAGAACCAGAAGTAACCCCTGAGTATTGCCAGATGTGACCCAAAAACCTAAACCAAAAAAAAAAAAAAAAGGCTGGAGATACAATGTAGGGGATAAGACACTTGTCTTGCATGCTGCCAACCTGAGATCAATTGTTTGACACCACATATGGCCTCTTCTACACTGCCAGAAGTAACCTCTGAGCATAGAGCTAGGAGCAGACCTTAAGCATAATCGGATGTGATCCAAAAAAAACAAACAAACAAAACCAGTAAGACTCATAAAGAACAAATTGTTCCCAGGAAGGAACAAGGCAGGAATGTTTACAGGAACACAAAATATACTATACAAGTAAGGTAAAGTTTAAAATGTCTGGTATTAGTCTGGGGAGATATTTCAAAGGGCTTGAGCATATGCTTTGCATTAGGGATGACTGGAACCTCAGAGTCCCTGAAGATCACCAAAAGTGACCCCAAGTACCAAAGCCAAGAGCAGCCTCTAAGAACTTCCGGGTGTGGTCCCAAAAGCAAAAATAAAATACTTGGCATCCTATGATAAAGTACCAGACATGTAAAGAAGCAGAAAAACAGGCCCTGTAATGAACAGAAAATAAATCAAAACCAACTTGGAACCAGTGTTAGAATTATCAAGCAAAATTGTTAAAATTATTGGAAATATGTCTAAAGGGAAAATGAAAACTATTTTATGTTTAATAATAATAAAATACAACAGACACAAGAGAGCTAGCTCGTGGTTAGAGGCAAACTCCTTGTATATGCAGAGACCTAAATTCCATTCCTTTTTTTTTTGTTGTTATTGTTTGTTTAGTTTTTGTTTTGGGGCCACACCCGGTGATGCTCAGGGGTTACTGCTAACTCTGTGCTCAGAAATCACTCTTGGCAGAGATCAGGGGACCACATAAGATTCCAGGGATCGAACCCAGGTCCGACCTGGGTCAGCAGTGTGCAAAGCAAATGCACTACCACTGTGCTATTATTCCAGCCCCTGAATTCTGTTCTTGTCACACATGTTTCCCAGAGCAGCACAGGCTGACTTCCAGTCTTAGAGGCCACTAATTACCACCTGTATTGGTCTGATGGTCCCTAGCATCTTTAGCCTAGGGAGCATGGTATCACCAGCTCAAACCTTGACCTGTCCCTCTTGGTTGGTTCAGTATCTCTAGGAGTGACCTTTAACCCAGGGCCTTCTAGGCCTCTTTGGCCCCCTCAAAAAAAAAATAAATAAATACAGGGGTTATGGCACATGCCTTGCATGCTGGTCACCCTAGATCCCTGAAACTTTATGATCTCCTGCCAGCTGAAACCTTGATGACCCTGAGTGATCTGGGTAATCTGCAGAACCACATACTCTGACTCTCACATTGAACTACTTGTTCAGCTGACTGAGAATCACCAGGGAAGGTCGCTGAGCCTCATGTGACACTAACACTAAACAGAAATAAAATCCAACATATCAAAATGTGTAGGACATAGTTAAACCAAAGCTTAGGTATAGATTTATGCTGATTAAACGTCCATTTAAAATATCTAAAAGAGGGGGCTGAGTGATAGCACAGAGGTAGGGTTTTGCCTTGCACGCATCCAACCCCAGACAGACCCAGGTTTGATTCCTGACATCCCATATGGTCCCCCGTACCTGCCAGGAGCAATTTCTGAGCCAGGGCTAACTCCTGAGTGCCATCGGGTGTGATTGTGATGCCCACCAATATATACATATATATACATATATATAAGAGATAAGCTTCCAAATTAATAAGCAAGAAAATATGAGCAAATAATTCCCAAACAAATGTGATACCCAGTAAGTGTGACAATAAATTTATAACAAAAATAACTTTTTTCAAAAATAATTTTTAAGATAAAATGAAAACCTGGTTTTTTTTTAACAGATAAAATGAATAAACTGCTAACATGAGTGAACAATCAAAAACAAAAAGAAGACACCTCTCACTAAGATCTTAAATGCAAAAGACATCACTACAAGTTCCACAGACATTCTTTTTTTTTTTTTGTCCCCTAAATTCTCAATACAGACCCGGCAAGGGTCTGGGTTGAGGTCTATATGGGGTGTATTTACTGTACCTCCTCTTTCTATACAGTCAGTGTGAAGAACACAGCCTCCACAGACATTCTTATGATGAGGAATACTGTAAGCTACCTTCTTCTTAAAGTACCAAAGCTATAGGAGCACTTGTACCACTGTTAGGTCACTTGCCTTAACACTACTGACCTGAATATGATATCAGCAGATGGTTCTATAAGCCCTGTAAGGAATAACTGATCTCTGACCACAGTCAGAAATAAGACTTGAGCATTGCCAGCTGTGGCCAAGGAAATGAAACAGAAATAAAGCCATCCAATAAGAAAGAGACAACTTTGATTTTGCTCCTCAGTAGTAGATGGTCCTCCAAGTACTGTTGGAAGTGATCTCTGAGAAGAGCCAGGAGTAGAACCTGAGCACCACCATGTGTGACCACCACCTCCCCAACTATATATATATATATATATATATATATATATATGTATATATTGAATAAAATAATATTTATTTACTTATTTATTAATTTATTTATTTTGGTTTTGGGACCACACCCAGCCGGCACTCAGGGTTACTCCTGCTCTGTGCTCAGAAATAGTTCCTGGCATGCACAGGGACCATATGGGATGCCAGGAATCAAACCCGGGTCTGTGTTGGGTCTGCCACAAGCAAGTCAAACACCCTACCACTTGTGCTAGCACTCTAGCCCCAAAATTATATTTATTTTTAGAAATTACACTTAATTAAAAAATATCTACCTCATCTTCCCTATGTCTGACCCTCTGCAGAAAGCAAGCAAAAACCTCTTCTAGTTAGATGACTTTACTGGAAAATATTACCAAATATTTATATTATTATTATTTGCTTTTTGGGTCACATCTGGTGGTTTTAAGGAATTACTCCTGGCTCTACACTCAGGAATTACTACTGGGAGTACTTGGTGATCATATGGGATGCCAGTGATAGAACCCGGGTCATCCATGTGCAAAGCAAGCATTATGTTATCACTCTGACCCATCTACCAAACATTTAAAGATGAAATACAGTGAACTCCAAACAATCTCTAAAAAAATCAGGGAGGACGAAACATTACTTAACTCATTATGTTGATGACCAAATCAGAATAAGACAGCATAAGAAAATAGTAAACATTCCTTTATCAATGAAACTGCAATAATACTTCCATGGAATAATAACAAAGCAAATCCAGCAATGGATAAAAAAATCTTCTAACACACCCAAATGGGGTTTCTTCCAAGAATGTAAGCCCATTTAATATTTTTTAAAATGTATGTAATCATGATATCAAAGATTGGAGAAAGAACACCACATAATCATATAATTGATGCAAACATTTGATAACATTTAATATTCATTGCTGATTTTAAAAACACTTAACAAATTTGGAATCTAAAAGAACCTCATTAATACGATAAAAGACTAAATGCTTTCTCCGTAAGTCTTGAAACAATGCAAGGGTGAAGGCAAGGATGCTTACTTTTGTCATTCCTATTCAGTATCACAATGGAAGTCCTAGAATATGCAATAAAACTAGAAACAGGGCTGGAGAGATAGCACAGCGGTAAGGCATTTGCCTTGCATGCAGCCAACACAGGACCCTGGTTCGAATCCTGGCATCCCATATGGTCCCTGAACCTGCCAGGAGCGACTTCTGAGCACAGAGCCAGGAGTAAGTCCTGAGTGCTGCCAGGGTGTGACCCAAAAACCAAAGAAAAAAACTCACCAAAAAAACCTAGAAACAGAAGAAGAGTACTTCCATATAAGAAAAGAAAGAATAAAGTGATATCAAATCACATATGATTCTTTAGGTAGAAAACTCTAAGAAGTTTATCAAAAAACCTTTTAGAATTATTAAATTAGTATATTCTAGAAATCAAGGACAGCATAAAAATATCAGCAATATTACTATCAAGTACTAATGAAAAATTGAGAACCAGTTTTTTAAAACCCCACTAATAGTAGCAAAAAGTACAATATACCTGAACAAGGTGTAATATGATTCTGATCATGTAATTATAGAAAATAGACAGATCTATTTAAAAATAGGATTTAAATATGATTAACAAGTCAATTCTCCACACATTGATCTATATATTTAGTATAATTCCTATAAAAATTCCAACAGGATTTGTTGTTTCTGTTGTTTCTGGATTTCTCCCAGTTGTGTTTGGAGATTACTCCCAGCTTCACTCAGGTGTCACTCCCAGTATAGGGCAAGGATTTATGATGGCAGGAAAAGAACTTAGGACCCCTCATGCAAAACTTAAGTTCTAGTCTACTGTACTATTTTCCTAGCCTTCAGTAAACTGTCTTCTCTCTTTTTTTCTCTTTTTTTTTCTCTAGACCACATACAGTTGTGCTCAGGGTTTATTGCTAGATCTGAATTTCAGCTTATTAGTGCACATTCTAGGGAATGTTAAGAATAGTAAAAGTATAATATGTTGATTTTAACCTTACTCACAATAGTTGGTACAACAGAAACAACTCAAGTGTTCAATGACAGAATGAATAAAGAAGATGCGGTATACATATACAACATATAGTACAATTATACAGAAGAGGAAATCATAATGAGCAAAAAAAGAGGAAATAATTCCATTTGCAACAATACAAGTGGAATTTGAGGGAATGATGCTACATGAAATAAGTCAGAAAGATAATGGAAATGAAAAATAAAAGAAAAGAGAAATGATGTATGACTCTACTCATTTAGGATACAAAGAAATAAAGCTTGTGAATAGAACAAACCATACCTAACCCAGAGCAAAAATTTTGACTCTGACAACAGAATGCCAGTTACTTAGGGCAAAGATAGGACAGGGAGGAGGAAAATGAATTGGTGGTAGATAGTGATTGGGCATTTGGTAATAGATAGCTGAGTTGAGAAGTTGTACCTCTAAAATCTATACTGTGTTGAAAGCTAATATTATCTTTTTAATAAAGAAAAGAAAAATGTTGCTGTGCAGAAGACATGAAAAGTCAAATGACTAACTGGGGGGAAATATTTGGAAATCACATTCCAAGGAAGAACTTGTATACAGAATATGTAAACAATCCTGAAACGGAATAGAAAGTAAGCAAACTATCCTATTTTTAAAAAGGACTAAAGATATGAACAGACACTTCACAAAGAAGATTCATGATGGCATGACATATAGCAAGATGAAATTACAGTAAGTTTGTACTACACATCTACTAGGATGGGTAGAAAACTGGTGATGCTGGAGAGAATATGGAGGAACTGGAATTTTTATATTTTGATGGTTGCAATGGAAAATAGTACAGATACTGTGGAATATAGTTAAGAATATTCTTACAAATTGGGCCTGAAAGTTCAACAGGCTGAGCATGTACTTTGCAAATTGGAAACCCATGTTGATCCCCAATACTTCAACATCCTTGCAGACCATTGGGACTGATCCCTGAGCAATGCAAGGAATAGCCCAAAAATTTTAAAAGAATTTTCTTATAAATTTCAAAATACACTTAGTCAGATGTCCAATAAAATCACTTCTATGTTCTTACCCTAGACAAAAACTCAGGTTCACACAAAAACCTACAAAAAATGTATATGAATGTCACTGAACTGTATGAACTGTATGGCTAAACTTTATGTTATGGATATTTTACCACAATCAAAAACAATGAAAACCCCTCCCACATGTATACACATGCTTTCTGATGGGAAAATATTTATAATAGCTTTATTCATAATTTTTCCCAAATGCAAACAGCCCAAATAGTCTTGACTGGAGATACTCCCTGTATCCATATGGATACATCCATATGGATGTATGGATGTATAGATACATCCATATCCAGAATGTTTCTCTCTACAATTATGAAGAAAATAACTAATATATACAACTGTGATGAATCTTAAAGGCACTGAACTGAATGGAGAAAATAAATCTCAAATAGGAACATGAAGTATTATTACATTTAAGTGGGTGGTTTTGGTCATGCCAACCAGTACTCAGGGATCACTCCTTACTCTACTCGGAATCAGACCTGTCAGAGCTCAGGGGACCTTATGCAGTGTCAGGATTCAATTTATGGTTGTGGCCAAAGCTGCCTTAGGCAAGTGCCTTAATCTCTGTGCAATCTCTCCAGCCCTTATGTGTTTCTTCTGAAAAAGCTAAACTTCGTAGGTTTTGAACAAATCATTAGTTACCAGGAGTTAGAAGTAGGAGGAAGGTTCATTTATGAAGGAAGCACAAGGAGATTATTTGGGAATAATAGAAATGTTCTGTATCCTGATTATAAATTTAAAATCATTACATGAACCTGTGTTTAAAACTCATAGTTTGGGAAAACTTTCCAGAGAAAGTAAATAGGAAATAGGAATTTAGAAACAATAATAAAATGGAAACAACAATCAGCCACTCACAAGCAAAATTAAACAAAACCATACAGATCTTTTCCCTTTGCCTTTATTCTATAGTAATTTATTGAGTCCTAAATGACAGCCAGTTTATTCCTTGTTCTTTCCTAGCATATCACTGTAAGGCAATCAAGTTTTTTATATTAGACTATGAAAAATCTTTTAAATGGTTCTCTTTTTTTGGGAGGGGGCATACCAAGTGGCACTCAGTGGTTACTCCTGGCTCTGTGCTCAGAAATTGCTCCTTCCAGGCTAGGGGACCATATGGGATGCCTGGAATTAAGCCTGGATCTATCCCTGGTTGGCCACGTGCAAGGCAAAATGCCTACTGTGTGCTATCACTCTATCCCTAAATGGTTCTCCTCTTGCTAAACCCAGTACAACTTCCCTTAACAGTGTGACCTACTTTTTTGGGAGAGGAGGGGTAACTTCAAAAATGGTATTCCTGCTCCAGGTTTCTCTGAACTATCAGCACTTCCATTTATATCAACCTTTTGCTTAATAAAAGTTCCACATTTATTTGTGATCATCTCGAAGATAAAGTTCAAATTCAGGCTCTTTGCTCCTTCTTTATGGATCCCTTCACAGCACAAGCAAGCCACCTCTGCTCACCATCTGAGCCTTTATTTATTTTGTTCCTCCTCAGCTTTCCTTTATCAACCTTACATCCTCTATTTCCCTATATCCTCTAAAGCAGTTGTGAGGAATGTTTGGCCCTTGGACATATAAATTGCTTTAGGCTGGTCACCTTCTGACATGAAAGCCTTTCATTGGCTGCTAGAGTCCTTCTGTCTGTATGGTTTGGCCACAGTGATATTATAAATACCCAAATAGTCCATGGCAGTAAAAAGGTTCCTCACACTGGGAGCAGAAGATGGTACAGGGATTAAGGTATTGGTCTTGTAAGTGTCAGATAAAATTGTAGTTCTTTCCTAAAACTCTAGTACCACATGCAGCCCCCTGAACACCATCAGGGGTGAGTTCTGAACACAGAACCAGGAATATCCCATAAGCACTGGTGGGTGTGTCTCTTCTCCAAAATAATATGTCCTTTAATTCTGCTCTAAGGCAGAGTTCAAATATCATCTAGTCTGATATCCACAAGCATAATTTTTACCCCTAACCTGCTCTCTACACTCCCCTGGTACCTTTTCCATTTTTTGAAGGGAAACTCAGCATGTTATGAGGCTGTTACATTTCAATCCATCTAGCCCAAATTGGTCAACTCCTTGAAGGCAGAGATTGAAGTGTCATTATTTCTAATGCCAAATAATATAAAGCAATGATTAACTTAACTTAAATTAAATTAAATACTATCAACTTAATATGTGCTTAACATGTACTCTAATTTTCCATTCTCCATAGCTCTGATGTCTTATATAGATTGCTCTATTTTTGTTTGTTAAAAAATCTTTATTGGGGATTTATTCTGTGCAAAGCACCAGGGTTGAATGTACAGGAGTTTATGGGGAAAGGATGAATACTTGCACTGAAGGAAGATAATAATATTCAGGCAAGATTAATGCCCCCTAGATCTTGACTCCTTTTAATATTTATTCTAATACCATTTTTCCTCTTTAATAGAATATGAGAGTCATTCAGATTTCAATAATTTAGAATATATTCCTGACTTGAATATGGGTTAATTCTCTAACCACATGTGCTGCCCTTCCAGAATAGTTTCTTGCTTGCTGCTTTGGGCCTTCATTAGTTCTCTCGTTTTTTTAATCAGTTCTTCTTATCCACAATTTTTTATTATATTATGACATTTATCTTCTTTAAAATATTTTTGGATTTCAAATATTAGACATGCATAGCTTAATTTGGAAAGACTTTGTATTTGAGTTGTCATCAAGCTTTGAGAAAAATCATAAACTGAATATGTTATACCTGAGAGATTAAATGAAAGCCTTGACCTCTGCTTACACCTGTTTGGTGTTTGGATAATACACTACGGCAGGGGTTGGCAAAATTTATAAACAGAACTTTTAATTGAGTATACTAATAATAAACTAAGAACATATACTTCATTTTAAATATAGATCATATTTTAGGCCTGCATAAATACATGCATCTAAACTTTAATGTTTGTAGTTTAACATAAACAACTAATATAATGTTATGATATATAGAAATATGCAGATGTGAGCATTAGAAAACATGGAGTCAGAGAGATAGTACAGGGTATAAGTCATTTGCCTTGCATAGGTCCAATCTTGGTTTGGTCCTTAGCACCATATTCATTTCCTGAACATTGGCAGGAATGACCCCTGTGCACAGTTCCAGGGGTAAGCCCCGAAGCATCACAATAAGTGATACAGGGAGCCCCTCCCAAAGAAGAAAAGAGAAAAAAATCTTATGTATAAAAAT
>PVKC010036135.1:0-13287 GCA_004027635.1 Crocidura indochinensis
AATTTCAAATAGATACTTGGGAAATTTGAGTTTGCTTCTCTAACATTTTCTCAATTTATTTCATCACCGGCCAGATAATCACCACAGCCACAGCCTTGAAGAAAGAATCATCTATGGAGTAGAAAATAGTAGCACATTCTTGGAATGCAGTCCAAAATCACAACGAGCCCTCGTGTACTGGCAATTCCAGAGGCGAAATGAAGAGCGAAAAGAGGAGGTATAAGGAATAAAATTAACTAGATTATTTTTGTATAATGTATACCATTAAATGATAGGATATTTGATTCCTATGAGCTTTGGGAAGAACTATTATTCTTTTCCCTTTTCTGAACTCATTAAGAGCTCACTCATTAAGTACTCAAAGAAAATTGATGATATTATGGGTTTATTGCCATGAGATATAGAAACATTTTTAAAAGTGGTAAAATTTTGTCACAGAAGTCACTTAAGGATTTATATTTAAGTATCCTCTGTCCTTGTTTGGATATCTACAAAGCAATTATATTATCTTTATATGTATAAAAATAATATCCTTCTAATTTAACCTTGTTCAACCAATTACTAATTTCCTTATTCTAGTAACTGCCTACTAACATAAAGAGAAAGGTTTTGAAAAAAAGTCGTACATTTTGTATAAATATCTGAAATTTTAATTTGAATACATATAAGTAAAATAAGCCAAGTAAATACATTTGTTTCTACATAAAATTAAAAAAATCATAAAAAGAAAACCTCAACGAGAATATATACCTTTAATGCATTAAATAGGAATAACAACAATACTTAGGTGATTTGTAAGTTTTTTCAGAGTCTACAGTTTTTCATAACACAATCTGAATGCAATGGTAAAAATACTCCCAATGTCTTTTTTTTATCATTTGCAATTCTTTTATGTTTCTTTTTTTGTTTGTTTTGGCACCACATGCCTCAGGGTTTGACTCTCTGCTCTGTGATCACTCTTGGAAGTGTTTGGGAGCTACCAGGGTTCAAACCCAGACCAGTTACAAGCAAAACAAATGCCCTACTCACTGTAGTATTGCCCTGGTCCCATAGTTTTAAAATCTTTAAGTATGAAATTATATGAAACAATTGTCAATTTGACTTCATGAATGTCTAACTTCAAATTTCAAAGATTTTAATGTAAACTATTTAAAATAAAAATGAAGCTAGATATTATCTATAACATATTTTTAATTGAATTATTTCTTTTTACATTCCTGATAGCATTTCAACAAATATCTCAGCTTCTAACATCATTATTTATATAGTACATATTTTTGCATAACACTATTATGAGAAAAAAATGACTGAAAGGAAGTTGATCAGCAAAAATACAGAACAATGTAATGAACAATTGATGAATATGTGGGCTACATATAAGAGTTATAGAATCATTTTTTCCAATCAATTCTACAAGCCCTTTCATGTCTAGAGCCAGACACCTTTGTCCCATATGTTTTTATATAATCCTGGTAATATAAATATAAATAGGCATGCAAATAAAACATTTACTTAAATTATAATAAAGTTATCTCATATTCGAACATTTTTATGTTATACAAAGGTCAGAGTGATAAGAGAGATTAGGGCACTTGCTCTGTCCATGGCCGATTCAGGATACAACCTCATTATCTATAACATATCTTATATCACATAAAAGAGGGAGCAAAATGAATAATTGAATAGGCAAATCCGTGGGGATTGTTTGTTTCGTTTTTGTTTTGGGGTCACACAGGCAGCGCTCAGGGGTTACTCCTGGCTCTATGCTCAGAAGTCGCTCCTGGCAGGCTCAGGGGACAATATGGGATGCCGGGATTCGAACCACCGATCTTCTGCATGTAAGGCAAATGCACTTCCTCCATGCTATCTCTCCGGCCCCAAATGCATGTTTTTTTTTCTCTCCTAAACTGCTGCCTTATTTTTCATATATTATTACAAGTTCTTTAAATGCTGCATTATTTTCTAGTACCATGTTTCTAATTTCAATATCACATTAAATATTGATTTTATACACATTAATTGATTATTCGCCCTTTGTTTCTATTTCTTTTTTTGTTTGTTTTGGGTTTTTTTGGGGGGGGGTCTCACCCGGCAGTGCTCAGGGGTTACTCCTGGCTCCATGCTCAGAAATTGCTCCTGGCAGGCACAGGGAACCATATGGGGCACCGGGATTCGAACCAATGTCCTTTTGCATGAAAGGCAAACACCTTACCTCCATGCTATCTCCCGGGCCCCTGTTTCTATCTCTTGAGAGTTTTAAGTATGAAAGAGGAAAGTATAATAAAAATGAAAATATCAAGGGCTAGAGAGATAGTTCAATGTTTGCCTTTATGTATCAAACCTAATCTGATCCCCAACATTATAGGGTTTCCAAGGCCCACGAGAATTGATCTTTGCACTATAGAGTCAGAAATAAGTCCAGAAAACTAGTGGGTAAACCCCGAAACAAAAAAAGTAAAAATATAGAGATAATCAAATACTTTGTATTGTAAAAAAAAAATTCAGTCTATAACTTGCTTCTGATAGAAAAATGCTGTTTTTCTTATGCTAAACTTAATACTAACTTAAAAAAGCCTCAATACTTACTATAGTTTTTTGTTGAAATAGTTTTAGTACTTTCTATACTTTTTAAAATACATGTTTTTACTACATGCTTTTTTCTGCTAGATCAGAGTGGATGACCATATTATCAGGACAGATCAAGGGCTTCTGCTACGTAGTTTACAGCAGAAGAATTCTGGCAATTACCTCTGTCATGCTGTGGAACACGGATTCATGCAAACTCTTCTAAAGGTGACTCTGGAAGTCATTGACACAGAGCACTTGGAAGAACTTCTCCATAAAGATGAGGATGGAGATGGCACCAAGACCAAAGAATTATCCAACAGCATGACACCTAGCCAGAAAGTCTGGTACAGAGACTTCATGCAGCTTATCAATCACCCCAACCTTAATACCATGGATGAGTTCTGTGAACAAGTCTGGAAAAGGGACCGAAAGCAACGTCGACAAAGACCAGGACATGCCCAAGGAAACAGTAACAAATGGAAGCACTTACAAGAAAATAAGAAAGGTAGGAACAGGAGGACCCACGAATTTGAGAGGGCACCCAGAAGTGTCTGAGCTGCTTTACCTCTAGAAACCTCAAACAAGCAAGAACTTGCCTAGACAATAACTGGAAAAATGCAATATACATGAACTTTTTTCATGGCATTATGTGGATGTTTACAATGGTGGGCAAGCAACTAAATTCCACCAATTACAAATTGAGTCCATAAGCAACTAATCTAACAGGCTTTTCTTCCAAGTACCAACACCTAACAGAGGCCATGTGAACACAGATGTTCGCTTAGCAGACTTAATTTTTCCTATGAGATGTCATTGTACAGGTTTCACTTTTGTTTTTGCTTGAGAAATAAAGATGTCACTTAACCTATGACCATCAAAAGAAGAAAAACTGCATCAGCCAAGGCCATTTTATTGAACTAAAAGATTAAAATAAACTGCATGGATTTACTAAGCTGATGAATATTCCAAAAGGTGGTTGGATTCAAGAATATTTTTTGTCTACCAGCAATCATGTTTTTATGTACTGGAGGAGTAAAATGATTCTGAATGAAACTGAAATGGCCTGTGGAAATATAAAAAAAAAAACATAAACCATCCATCATCCAAAAGAAAAATGGAATACACTGATCTACTACTGATGTCTTCTTTCAGCTTTGATCTAAATATGTATTTTATTAAAGCTATAATTTAAATGTACCATGATAAATACACAGTAAAATATTAGCTCTTTTCTAAGCTAGAGTAGGGTTTTTTTTCTTTGTCTTACAATTATTGTGCTATGTAGTTTATGTTTTAAAGTTTCCGGTTGTTCGCTGCTCTTTTTTAGCCCCAGCATTTTGTTTTTTAGTTCTACAAGAGGGACAAAGATCATTATTTTAGAAACATATTAAGAACATTAACAATTGATTCCTAAAACATGGATTCAAATTATTCCTTATTTCTCTGAGGAATTAAAACAAATAATGCTTCCCCCTTTATAAGTATTATCTAAATTCATTTTAACCTGCATAATGTCCTTAGACAAACAGAGCATTTGACTGGAATAAAAGGGAAAGATGATTTGTTGAATGCATTTTTGGTAACTAATGGATCACTGTAGAGAAAGAAGTGGATATTTAATGAATATCATAAGCATTGTCATAAAAATAGTGTTAATAGAAAATGTTTCAATTCTTGCTTAAATTCCTGCATCATTGAGACATAAGAAATCTCTTATGATACCATTAGAATTAATTATTCTACACTTAAATAAATGCAGATTAGAAATATACAAAACATTTGAAAAAAATTGTCAATTCTTTATCATTTTACTTTGATCCTACTTTAAAGCAATTATCTGTCTTATCAAAGAATAGAGAACACCAGACTCATGCTATGAAAAATGATTTTTATTCTATTTTCAAGGAAATAGCCTGCATTTAAATCATACAAACCCTTTTTTGGAGGGCAGCAACTTACAAAATAAAATTAAAGGCTATTAATTGAGTGTTGCCCTCTTTGCTATCCTATAATTATTCTTTGAGAATCATTGACTCCAAGATGTATAAAATCTGTAACATCACAATCATTTGTTTTGCACTGCACTTACCTTCCCAAGAATCCCCTCCTAGTCTTCATTATGCACAAAAGTTCTCAGAAACAACTTAATGCTAATTAATAAAACAGTACTGAATTTCTATCTCTAGATATCTTGAGATTCTAATTAACTCAGAATTAAGCATTATTTTCTCACCTTAGACTACAGTGAATTTAAAAAATACTTTATCAGCTAAAATATTCACAAACAGAAGCTCATGTTTCAGTTCTAATGATTATTTTGAATAAACAATTTGTTGATACAAATTGTTACAAATGAAAGCATAAATGTATTCTACATTGAAATTGGGTCTCCATTGATTTGTATGATGTTAGTTTTTGAAGCACATTATTAAAGGATAGTTGAAATGTTAAACTATTTGAATGGCACACTCCCATAAAGAAAAAAGAAATTGACATATAAATCAAAGAACAGAGTGCTCCAAAAATAGGTCATTTTTTTATTTTCATAAAATATATTAATTGCTAAAATTCAGTGTTGCATTTCATTCTAAACTTGCCACTGAAACAAATATATTTGTGATAATGGAATTATTGTATTTCTTCTTATTGATTCTCAAAAATAAAATATTTAAAAGCATAGAGAATGTATAACTTCAAGGATATCTTCTAATATTCATTTTATTATTAAGAAATAACCAATAGAGAGTTGACTTTAGAAGAAAGGAAAAAATGAATCTAGTAGCATGTTTTTATAAATCATTGGGTCTATATTTTCAAAAGGTTATTGATATAACTTGCAGGTAAATAAATTATTACAGTCATAAACTTCTGCCAACATGTATTGAAAGGGGACAGTTGCACGAAAAGTAATTAACATCTCATTTAATTTAGTTCCAATAGACTTTGGCATATGCATGTACTATCAGAGTTGAAAATTTAACAGGACTTAGGTGACTGACCATAAGCAAATTATGACAGCAATCTTAAGGTAGGAGAAAAGGTATTTCAAAGCAGAAAAATTCTGGCCTAATGAAATCAAATGTAAAATGTAAATGCATGTAAATGCACATTTATTGTTACTTTTTTGTATTATCTGGTGATTTTTCGATGGTATGTGTTTAATATTTTTGCTACCTTTACATTACTCAAAGAGATGTAAATAATTTTGAAAAGAAGTGGAAGAACATTGTATATTGCAACTTTTTATAGGTACTCCACTTACTGTGCTCAAAATCAAACCTAAAATGCAAGATTTTTCCCTCACAAGTGACAAGGTGGCTTATGTGCTATTTTAGGGCAGAAGGTGTGTGTCCATTCAAAAAGCATGGGTGTTTCTTTTTTGGCCAGGTAATAAATATGTTCCATATCTGTATTTATCGTTGCATTTCAGATGGGAACTAAAAACTGGAGAGTAAAATGTAATAAAACCGCTGCTGTAAATTATTCATTTTAGCATGTATTCAGCTGCTAAATACACGTCTTCAAAATATTTGAATTCAGATGTCTTTACTGTCCCCTGTAGCATATGGTATCAAGGAACATATCTTTAGAAGATGCTGAAAACCAGAGGCAGATTATTGCATAATCAGCTCACAGATTTCTTCATTGTAGTTATTTGCAAACTAGGTTCTATTTTTATGGTGATACTGAGAATTTGTATGCCTTTTAGTTAAATACTCTATGCCATACCTAAAAATGTAAATAAGGGGATGAAATTTACAGTATATTGTTATCATAAGCAGTTTGACTTCATTCCGGATATATAACAATTCCCAACCATTGTTACTGAAATCACATATTTTGATCGCAAGCAAACTTTTGATTAATATGGACACATGACTTAACATCTTAAAATCTGTTCTATAAACTCACTTTCCAAAAACAGTCTACATCCATTTTAATGTACTC
Organism: Crocidura indochinensis; assembly: GCA_004027635.1. NCBI lineage: Eukaryota > Metazoa > Chordata > Mammalia > Eulipotyphla > Soricidae > Crocidura > Crocidura indochinensis. The sequence continues at coordinate 6,517 of PVKC010036135.1, forward strand.
TATAAGGTTTTATAGCTTCAGACACATTTAGCAAATAGGATTCACTTTTCTCTGTAATAATGTATTAGGTATAAACTGACCTAATGCCAAAGACATCCATGCTTTTTATTTGTTTGTAATAATTACATTAATTTAATGTTAATTATCTGCAAGAAGTGTGTTTTCATAAAAATATTATTTTTAAATAATTGCAAAATCTTAGTTTATTTTACTTAGACAATTTTCCTATTTTAACTAAACATATTTTGTGTAAAATAATATTTTCTCAGCTCCTACAAACTTAAGAAATGAAGTCCCATAAATGGTCCTTCTCATTTACTATGGCAATTTTCACAGCCAATATATTCTACCAAAACAGCTTCATTTTATTTCAAACATGAAGGCACACAGAGGCAGAAGAAGTATCAGACTAAAATAAATAGATGATTTTGAAAACAAAACCTTTTAGAACTAAATTTGTACCTGTTTGATTAAATTCTAATTCTAAATTTTTAAATGAACTATTAGTGGAGTACTGTTAAGAAATGAGTCTACAAAGATGAATGAAACAGTATTTCTGTCCTCAGAGTTCATAATGAGATAAGGAAAACAGGTACTAACATGACTTCTCATCATCTTAAATCAGACTCAGGCCTGATTCTCATAACCAGAGATTGACATAACCATCCTCTCTGTGGTAAATCTGTGCCTTGTATATACTTTTTGTTTTATTGACACACTTTTCACAAAGGAATAATTCCTACCTTTGCAACCTCTCTGCCTTCCTATATTGTGTGTTCTCCCTTTCTTTTTTGAGGTGCTGGGGAGGGGATGGCCACACCAAGGGTTTTTCAGAGTCTGGTTACTCCTGTGACTGCTGGCAGGTTTGGGGGACCATTTGGGGTGCTAAGGATCTTAGTTTGGCTGCAAGCAAGCAAACGCCTTACCCTTTCTTCTCTCACTCCTGCCCTATATTGAGTGTTCCTTGAGGTCAGTGTTTACGTCTCTTTTTATCTCTGTCCTCAGTGCCTAGCATGATGCCTTCTACTGAATAAAAAGCTCAACAAAGAGGCTATTTTGAAAAGAATCATATTCAAATATGATATTAAGTGTCAAGTGAAATGTCTCCAGTAAGACTTGATAGCAATAAAACAGAGGAGTTAAGGTTTTGGAAAGAGATTATTAAAAAATAAAGTCTATAAATAAGTGAAAGCAAGATGTGAACTGAAATATAAAGCACATTTTTCCCAAGATGAGGCAAAAGGAGGACAACTTGGGTAGAAGAAATAAGGAAATAAATGGAGAAATGTAAGAAATGCTTCTGTCTCTTGGTTTTTGTTTGGGAGCCACACTACCAGAAGTGGCCCCCAAACAGGTCTTATTATTTTCCCTGAACTCTGATTATTCTCAGGAGGTGGGGGGAGTCAACTATCTGGGGTGCTGGGAATATCAAATTTAGCTCAGGAGAGCAAAACAATTGCCCGACCCTTTGTACTATGAGAACAGGTGTTCCAAATGGTTAATAAAGAACAGCAACGTGTCCCACGTCTATGAATTTAATGGTGCATTTATTCATTTTTCCTTGAATTTTCACCTGTTGACCTTTCTCTGAATTCTACATTTTCATAACTGGCACATGATCTCATTCTCTGACTACTGCACCCCTTTTGCTATCCATTATTTCTGTCCTAATTTTGATCTCTTTGTCTTAACTCATTCAGCGAGAGTCACAGAATTGGTATAGCCATTATCAGACTGATCTTGTGCTTACAATTTTCTTCCTAGTTCCATACTCTTCCAAGCTTTGTGTGGTATTTGGAGCTCTACAAATGAATGGTTGGGAGCAAGTAGCATCATCAGATTGACCCTGTCATGTTACTTCAGGTCAAATTTATTTCCTCATATTTTATATGCCAAGAGACAATCACACACTGCTAAGATACTCAGCTTCAGCAGTCATAGTGAACAAAGACTCGTAATAGTTTAACATTTTTAATATATAAAATATTTATTTAAGCACTATGATTACAAGCATGATTGTAGTTGGGTTTCAATCATAAACAGAACTTTTAACTTTTTGGCTTTACTTTTCTTTATGGAAAATAAATCTGGAGTCTGGAGGAACAGGAGAGCCAATTGAAGTCCCCGAGCAGAGCTGGATGTGGCCCAAAACAAAAAGTGACCAATTGAATCTGTCAATTTTGTAACATTATATAAAACTGTCACCTCATATAACAAAGTATTTTATTAGTCTTAATCCAAAATACAGATTTGTAGATACACTTTATTAGCATAATACCTAAGTAAAGATTTCATAAATGTATTCAAGTACTCACAATTTTATTTTGAAATCACAAATTTCATTCTTCAGACTTGAAGTAAAATTTTTTTATTTTACTATTAAATTTCAACTAGATAACTTATAAGTACACATGTGTAACCTGGTTCTTACTCTTTCGATTACTACGTTGAGTAATTTAAATCTAGAGACTTAAATTTTGTAAGCAAATTTTATATCTGAAATACAACATATTTTATAGCTTAGGATTTGTTTTGTTTAACTCATTTTTTTTCTTTTGGGTCAGTGTTCAACTTATTTTTCGTCTGGATTACACCTGAGAAACTTCTCATTCTGCACTCACATATGGTATGACATGAGGGATCATTTACAGACCCAGAGATTGCTGTCCAATCTCTTTAGCCAAAGTTTACTTCAATGTTTAAAAAGTTCTACTGCTATTTTTGTTTATTTGTTTGTTTGTTTGGGCCACACCGTTTGGGTTACTCTTGGCTAAGCACTCAGAAATTGACCCTGGCTTGGGGAGACCATATGGGACGTCGGGGGATCGAACCACAGTCCTTCCTTGGCTAGCGCTTGCAAGGCAGACACCTTACCTCTAGTGCCACCTCGCTGGCCCCTCGACTGCTACTTTTAAGAATTCATTTATCCTCCTATACCTTTGTTTATTCATGAAATATTTCAAATTTCTAAAATATAACAAATCAATATAGATATCTATGTGCCATTTAATAACTTCTTGAATTCCAATATAAACTATTAATGGCATACTTTTGTTTCAAAGTTGTATTTTTGGTATCTTATCAACTACTACTGGATACATTGTTCTTTATTTCTTTTCATTATTTTTACTTTAATAATATATTTGTTGAAACTGATTATATTTCATTCAGCTCATAAAAAGGTTGTTATTAATTTGTATTATTGGGCAGCATTAGAAATAAATTTGGTATTCATATGACAAAGTATAATGTCAAAGAATATGCTGGATTCTTACACATTAAATATATTAATTTAGAAAAAGTATTAGGAAATTCTCTTGCTAGTATTGTTCTATTTTGACACAAACACTAGTCTTGTCATTAACATTAAAATATTCAAGATGGGCTGGAGCAAAGCACAACAGGTAACACATTTGCCTTGCACAAGGCCTACCTGGGACTGACTCGGTTTCGATCACCGGTATCCCATATGTTTCCCTGAGCCTGCCAGGAGTGATTTCTGAGCACAGAGCCAGGAGTAACCCCTGACCACCAGCAGGTGTGGTCCCAAATCCTCCAAAATAATGATAAAAACATGCTATCTTGTTTCTGCAAGTGAATAATGGAATAACTTGTCATGGTCAACTTATCTGCTCCAATTTCTAAGCCACATTTTTGTTTGATGATGTTATTAAAATTATACTGTCTTTGGTAGTCCTAATTCATTCTTAAAAGTATTATTTTAAGCTTTCTTAAATCTATATATATGCATATAAAATTATATCATTGCATATTAAATCTAAAAGAAAACTTTATAATGTATCAAACTGAATTATATAGTTAATATTATAGAGTAAAAATGACATATTAAACACATAATAAAATTTTAGTCTGTGGTAGTAATTGAATGTTTGATTTGCTTTATAATTTTCAAAATATTTTCATATTATTTGATCCTACTTAGAAATTAACAAACTATAAGTTTATAATATTCATTTTTAAGGAAAGAAAATAAACTGGCTTGTTTGGGGAATAACTTTAAAAATTAATATCCGATATTGCAATCTTTGTAATGTGATCCTTATTTGCCTCAATTAAAGCATAATTTTTAGCATAGCACAACATTGCAGCATATAGTCAAACTGAGTAATTTTACTTAGCAGGGTATCACTGAAAAATCATTTGAAGATACATAATTAATCTTATGTTTAAAATATTAAATAATATTTAAGATAAATAAACCAAAGACAAAAACAGTTGATTTATAAAACACACAGACCATGTTTATACTTTCCATCTCCAAAGGAAAATGCAAAATAAACTATTGGTAATTTTTATATTAAACAATTTAAGTCCAAAAGTATTAGTATTTATAAATCAGATGTTTTTCACTGTTATATTTGACCCAAATAACAAAATACATTATATAAGTCATTTAGTATTCATAAAATTTTCTCTTATAAGTGGGAAAAATTTGAATCATTTTTGTTATGATTTTAAATGAATATTTTATATAATAAATATAAACTATGTGGACAAATTTTAATGATTTTATTAATTAAAGTTGAAAAATGTTAGGACATGTATTTTTTATGTCAGCATTATGTCACCTTATTTTCACAAAAGTCACACACAGAATCTGTTGTAATAAAGAAAGACAAAGAGGAATTTTACTAGTAAAATGTGTAAAACATGGGCTGGGATTATAGTACCCAGGGTAGGTTGTTTGCCTTGCATGTGGCCAAACACAGGTTTGATCTCCAGCACTTTATGAGATTCTGAGTCCAGAAAATATGATCCCATAGCACAGAGCAATGAATAAGACTTGAACACTGCCAGGTGTGGCCCTAAAACAAAACAAGAAATAAAAGGAGAAAGTTGGGGAGCTAGAGATGGTTTTGTTGCAGGTATTGTAAAGGGAAAGTGTCTTCTGTGAGCAGAACACACACACACACACACACACACACACACACACACACACACACTGCCAAAGCCTTCCCTCAGAACTGCATTAAAGAAGTGTTTATTATCACATCATTTTAGCTTTTACTATATGCTGGTATTATTTTAGTTTTTATGTGTTATTTAGTAGGTTATTTGGAGGGCCTGGGAACATTTGAAAGTTTTCAGTATAAACTAATGGTAATTGCTTCTTAGCTTTATGCCTGTGGTTAACAAAAGCTTTCATAGAAATTTAATTCTCAAATGGGGGTGGGACCTGTACAAAAGAAATGATATCTTCTAAAGTAAGATATAATTTACAGGATAAATGTAAGACAGGCATTTACTCATAGTTCTTAAATAACACATGGAAAAGAGCACTATCATAATTCACACCTAGAAAGATAATAATTTATGCAAAATGACTCCTTTTAAAAAGTAGAGATGAAAAGAGACATGACACCTCAAACCCCTGCCAAGTTAAGGATAAACATACGAAACAAACCATATGTGTTGTAGGAGGCAAATCCACAAAGAAACTGTTAGACAAAAATAAGACCAAACTATTACATGAACCAGATGTTCACTAATATGAAGGTTTCAGCAAAATCTGACAGATTCCAAGGTCTAGTACAAAAGGATAAAAGTTACTAAACTGTGAATACCGCTCTGCTCCAATTATTTGGTAATTCTTTTAAAATAATTGCTTTTTTTTGAAGTATTGTCATCTTTCAGTTTTAACTATCTTGGAAATTGATAAAAAGCAGCATAAAGAGATGAAATAACAACATAGGCTTTGAAGTAGAATAATTCCATTCATAGGAACTTTAAGAGGCCATTTGGGTTCTTTCTTTGGAAAGAAAGCAAGCTCTATCTCTCCCTTTTTCTCTTGCATGTATTTTTATGGTTCACATTGAAGATTTCACTGTTTAAAATTCAAGACTTACAAAATATAAGCATGATGGCAATAAATTATATCTTGAAAATTAAAATTGTAGGGGCTAGAAAGATAATATTGCAGGCAGGGTACTTGCCTTGCACACACTTAGGTTTGATTCTCTAAACCCTATGTAGTTTTCCCAGCTCCACCAGAAGTGGTCCCTGAGCACAGAGCTAGTAATAAATATCCCAAGAACTTCCAAGTATAACTCAATAAACAAAATTCATTGAAGTAACACTGATTTATACCACCATTTACGTTTCAGGTATGTAGCATTATAAGATTATACTGAAGTGCCACCATTTCATTCTCACAATAAATAACTTCATTCTCAAAAATCAATATATTCTTTGTCTTGTTTTATTTGCTTTCCTCTGTTTTGATTTGTTTTAGATATATTTGGCATCTGTGCATACACTATTGCAATCCCACCCAATGGTCTAGTTGATTTAAGTTTAGGACTTTTATGTGGATATCTTTTGGGTTCCACGTTTTTCAGTACTTCTGCATTTAAGTGTCTCAATATCTTGCACTTAACAAATTCAGCAGAGCTGTAGGAAAGAGAGAAAGTTGAAACAAGTAACTGTTGAAGTAGTTTTTTTTTTGTTTGTTTGTTTGTTTCTTTTTTTTTTTTTGTGGTTTTTGGGTCATACCTGGCAGTGTTCAGGGGTTACTCCTGGCTCCATGCTCAGAAATTGTTCCTGGCAGGCACGGGGGACCATATGGGGCACTGGGATTCGAACCGATGACCTTTTGCATTAAAGGCAAACGCCTTACCTCCATGCTATCTCCCCGGCCCCTGAAGTAGTTTTAATTAGAAAAATTTTCCTATTCTTTTCAATCACTAAATTCTTTATTTAAGCACTGTGGTTACAAAATTGTTCTTACTTAAATTTCATTCTATGAATGTA